>JABUQX010063994.1:15000-62382 GCA_015478945.1 Trachelipus rathkii
ATATATATGAGAGGGGGAGTATTTAAATAATAATTATCTAAAATTGTATTTAGTAATACATTTGTTTTAATGTATTTAAATACAGTATTTAACTACTTTTCAAAGTATTTAGATATTATGTTTAAAATCTAAATAAAAAAGTTGTAAATATATTTAAAAACTCGAAGATAAAAAATTCGTGAAACAAGTTCATTCTTTTTTCGACAAAATATGATTGCAGCCATGTTGAAATTTTTTTTTTTTGATGAATTACAAAATCAGTTGCATCACTGATTTGGGCGCGGGTGGTTGTTGACATAGTGGAGTAATATCTTTATATGTAGGTTGACTCTTTTTTTAATTTATTTTTTATACCAGCATGGCATTCAGTGATGGGAATTTTATTAATCCATTAATTGACAGAAAATATTTTAAAATAGCAAATAAAACTGGTTATAAAATAAAATATACTTGACTACTTGTGTATTGTACATTAACGAATTTAATATTGACGAGCGATGCTAATAATCATTATAAAATTTGAAGTCAAGTAAATTACATAACTGATTTTAAAATGAGGTCTTTAATTATAAGATAGTTGAAATAAGCTAAAATAGACTAGATATCTATACATTTATAACACAACAACTGTGAATCTGGCGCTCACGTTGTGTCAACATTTTCATCTTTCCGTACTAATATTTGTGAGATTTCTAATATATATTTTTTTTGGTGTCTACGTAGACACACGAAAATATTTTATCTACCCACAACCAGTAGTGGTGGTAAATAATTTAATAAATAATTAAATCAGTTTGATAAAATATAAACCGATTAATCAGTTCGATGAACAAATAATTATTTTTCTTACGTTTGGCAGGGTTTTGTTTGTGAACAAATGACCTTGATTATTTTGACTCAGCAATTTAAGCCAGCGTATATATATATATATATATATATATATATATATATATATATATATATATATATATATATATATATATATATATATATATATATATATATATATATATATATATATCTTTATCTTTATCTTTTTTTTCCAGTTATTATATATATATATATATATATATATATATATATATATATATATATATATATATATATATATATATATATATATATATATATATATATATATATATATATATATATTTATTTAATATATATATATATATATATATATAACTTGTTTCAGGTAATTTACATAATTTGTCCTAATTATATTATAATTTTTCTGTTAATTAAAAATACAAATTTCCTACACCCAACTATGAATCGAGGGCGTAAGAAATCATCAGGAGTCTTTCAGCATTTCAAACGAGAAGAAATTGAAGACAAATATTACTATGTTTGCCAAATTAAAAATAAAACGAAACTTACAATACTAAGATAAGTGATCACGTTCTAGATTTAAAGTCTAAAAGTAATGCCCCAAGCAGAGCCTCGAATCTAAAACGCCACTTACATAATAAGCATCCCAACACATTTAAATAGTTAGAGGAGGAGGAATCGCAAAAGCTCCGACACAAACAACCTCGTAGTTCCACCCCAAGAGATGAACAAGGTTCTATACAAAAAAAATTAATAACCAAATAATAACAGTGTCAATGGCACCAGAAGGATTCAGGAAGCACCTCATTGACTTGTTATAAAGAATGGGGTGGCACTCTCATTCTTCTCAACGCCTGCTTTCCGTGGCCTGACTGGAGAAATGGCCTCGAAACTTGAAATATCTTTGGAAAAAACATGCTATTCTGAGTATCAATGTCGAATCAAAAAAAATTTCGCACGTAGCCTCTATGGGGGGTCAGGTCTGGTTAGGTTAGGATAATTTAATTTCTTATTTTGTAAATAAAAAATAAATCTAAATCAATTTCACATATATTTTCAAAAGTTATCCAAAGAATAAACAAGATAATCCATAGAAAACGGACGCAAAACGCCTATCCCATATTATATCATTTATTTTGATAACGCGTCTAAAAGTAGTTCCGCTTCAAAATTGACAAAGTAAATTTCAATTTCCATTTTAATTTCAATTTTCGCACCTTAAAATGTTTTTTTTTATTATTATTTATAATTTCGTTTCATATACATTTAATAATTTGTAGTATTAGTTGTCTCCGTTACTATGTTTATATATATATATATATATATATATATATATATATATATATATATATATATATATATATATATATATATATATATATATATATATATATATATATATATGGCCTATCGTACGTTCAATGAAACTTACTTTCCGATTTTCCTGAAATGTTTAAAATGAGCTTAAAAAAAAAAGAAAGACATTTAAAAATTTTGGAAAATATCTGAAAAAAGTTATGAAGTCTTCAAATTTCATATTTACATTTAAAATTACTCTTACTGCCAAATGCTTCTTTATTTAAACTTTTTAATAGGTTTATCATAGTGTTGAAGCAATATTTAATTATATTACACCCTTCTTAAAAAAGGGCTATGCCCGTGGGTAGTGGTAACCTGTATATAGGAAAAAAAATGGGCTACCACAATTTTGCATAATATTTATGTCACAATTTCGTTAAGGAATCGGTCGAAAAAGGATTTCTGAGACATTCTCAATTTGTTATTTTCGGGATTTCATAGAGAATCGCCACCTGGGAGCCCAGACCGCCAGCTGTTAGACAAAGGGTATAGTAAATCGCCATCACCTCACGGCGTAAAGAAAATAAAAGCAGTTCTTTGGTTCTTTCGTAGTAATAAATCCCCTTCAGGGTAAGCTCCAATTCCTGGGGCGAACCTAAAATTTTACCACACCTTGGCCCGGTTTTCGCCGACATTTTCTCTAATATGCAATGGAATTTTTTGACCGATCTACTTCATTCCAAGACCAAAATGTTACAAAAAATATGTAGGTGAATTATTTTGCATATTCAAGAATCTTCAACAAGCTACTCAATTCATACCAACATTCTTCAGCCTAATATTAAGTTCCCTATGGAACCTGAAACAGATTCTACTCTTTCATTTCTGGATGTCCAAATTGTTAGAACCTCTTCTTAGTTTACCACATCTGTATTCAGGAAGTCTACTTTCACTCGATAAGACCTTTATTTTATATCGCGAGCGGAACGAAACTGAATTTCTATTTTAGTTAAATAGAGACTATAATATCTGCTTATATTTCATTTCTTTGCAGACTGAATTTGAGCTTTTGACAGCTTATTTCAACAAAAACTGCTACCCATCTGACTTGGGTTTTAAAACTATCAGGTTATTCATATCAAATATATATATAAACCTGTCACATGTCATTCTGGTCCTCCAAAGATGATTTTATATTTTTCTCCCTCCTTTTGTGGACGTTCATCTTCCTCGTGGTGAGGGAGGTGCAATCTCATCTAACCAGATTTTATCTTCCCATATAATTCAATATTGTTCTTACCAATACGTTTAAAATAGCTAATATCTTCAAATACATTGATCAAATGAGAACAGCGTTCAGATCTAGGGCGATCTAGTTTTGCTTGTCCTCGTTGCAAAGAAGGCACCTATATTGGTTCCACGTTCACACTTCTTCGCAATCGCATTAGTGATCATTTCTAGATATTAGCCATAGATCCCATTCTCAACTCGCGGTGAAAGAACACAACCCATCAGATCCCATGCCGCCAACTGTAAAGTAACCCCACGTTTCGACCACTAAGATTTTGGCTTCACCTTCTAGTCCTCAATCACTTATGCTGGAATCCCTGTATATCTATAAACATCGTCCTCATCTCAATAGAAATAACGTAGATTCACCCCTGTGTGCCTCATTACTGCTTCTCCAGCTAAACCAAAAAAAAAAAAAAAAAAAAAAACAATGTGCGATACCTTCTCACGTCGACCTTGTCATTTGTGTTGCATCTTAAATATGTTTAACATCTTAAAAATAATTATCTTTCGATACTCACAAAGATTCTCTGATATAATATGTACAATTTATGAAATTTATATGTATTTGTTTAGTGTTATTTATCGCTTCAAAACTAGACGTCTTTTTAAATCTCTACTTTATATATTATATATATATATATATATTATTATATATATATATATATATTAAATATATTATATATATATATAATAATATATATATATATATAATATTATATATTATATTATATATATATATATTATGAAGATAGTCAATTGTTGGGCTGTCTTTTTCCATTACTAAAAATAATTGTTCTCATTCCCTCTCTATTTCAGCCTCTCTGTTTGTGTCTCCTTTAATTTCTTTTCATTTATTTTATCACGTAAAGAAAAATGTCTAAAAATAAACTTTTTTTTTATGTTACCAAATTAAATTTAGTTTTAGGAATCGACGAAGCATGATGCAAATGAAGAAGTATTTCAAATTAGAACCTTTATAATATTTGTAATGAAAATAATACATGAGGCATCGAAAGTCACGGACTACTACTACTATTACTACTACCACTAATAATAATAATAATATAATAATAATAATAATAATAATAATAATAATGAATAATATAAAAATAATAATAATAATAATAACAATAATAATAATAATAATTTTTGGAGTATAATAGCTAAAATAATAACTTTTGAGCATTTATTTCTCCCAATGCTGAAAACAGCATAATAGGTAAAGATTTTCGACAAGAAATAAAGTTGGAAATGGGATAATAATAATAATAATAATAATAATAATAATAATAATAATAATAATAATAATAATAATAATAATTTCCGGAGGAAGGAACATTTTACACGTATTCGTCAATAATGGTCTATACCAGGGGTTCCCAAACTTTTTTCACCGCGGCACCCTTGTTGTGCTAAAAAAAATTCGCGGCACACCTACTCTTCAATTGTTTTGAGTACTTAGTCTTTGAGTACTTAGTCTTAGGTCTTAGGAAAACAAGAAAACACAATGCAAATTTAATGCTCATTTACCTTTAATGTGAAGAATAAAACGGTTTTAATGAATTATTTTCTTTAAGTTTATATGAAGTTTTGTCAATTTTACACTTAAATCACTTGACGCTGAAAGTTTACTCCTGTATCTGTTTTTATGTAAGCTCGTTGAGAATGGCAGAACATCTGCGAATAGATAGTGGATAAACCGCCGTCTTTTTAATGCAACTTGCCAACACATGTTTTGCATACACTTGGCATCATCAATCCTTCTGGCCCCATCGTGGTATTAAGGTCAAGTGAGGTCTTCACTGATGTCCAGCAGATTTTGAAAAGCTTCATTTGTCATCCAGTAGGTTTACGTCTCGGGTCACACGAAAATGTGTTTGTTATCCACTGTAGACATCTTCAGAATAAATATGCGGGAAAATACTCAGACAATGTTTTTCTTCCAAACCTTCCATGTGGGCAGTAATAATTTCGAGGAAGTTCGGTTGAAGAATGGAACTCTCATTGTTTTGACAAATTCTTGAAACCGAGGAAAGTTGGAGATGTCTCTGCTCTTAACAAACGCTTCAAAAAAAAAAAAAAATTTTGCGCAAAGACCTTTTATTTTGTCTAATTGTGCTTCTCCTTCCCTTGGAGAGATGTGGTGGTTTTCATTTAGATTTTCGAATTAGTCCGGAAAGTATCCCATTAAGCTGCCAATCGCACATCAGTTAATTTTTGATTAAAAAAGACTGTCTGTAAATGTTTGACCACCAATTGCATGTTAGTTTCAAACAGTCCTGGCTAAATCTTACCTTGAAGCACCGCACTTTCTGTGTGCAGCGAGATATGGAAGTGAGCCACCCATATTTTCGGCGGTAAGTTTTAAAAGGCGTGCTTGAAGGGGCGCACGTACATGATTAATAATTTCTAAACAAATTAAGCCAGTACGGGTTTTAAAAATCTTGTGGCATCTTTCTTGTTGCCAGGAAAATGCCGGATGTATGCACAGTGGCTGCCTGGTGACGTTTTCTGCTGCACTTGCTTCATCCCTAGACAACCGATCTCTTCATTTCTTCCAACCATTGCGGGTCGGCCCATCACTCAGCAAATCTCCAGCACAACTTGCTCCATTCCATAACCCATTTTTCCTGTACAAATTTGTCGATGGGATTAAAAATTTCGTCGCCAGTGATGTAAGTCAAGCACTTCCCTCATCAAAAGTTCCTCCTTTATTGTATTAGCGAATGGGTACCTCACAAACCAAGAATAACTGCAATCCGCTACGTCGGTACTATTCATTAAAGCTGTAAACTAAAAAATCACGTTTTCGACTTTCTTAATAAGTTCTTTCTCGATGTCTCTGAACTTGTGTTATATTCGCATATTTTATGTTATTTTAACAGCTGCAACAGTAATCAATGTTCTTGGCCATTTCTGAACCTAAAATGCAACTACCAACATCTTTCAGGCAAGGTTTATTAATGTTTAGCCATCTTGACGTCGAACTTGAACAGTTTTTGCAACATATGTAACTGACAATAATGAAGCTTCGTTTGCATTTTCATTTTCATTTTTAGAAATTCTCTCCATCATAGATGAAACCTCCTGCCTGATCAGAGATAAAGGCACTAACGTGACTACAAGCAAGAATGGCCGACGATAGTAGACGATGCATAATAATGGTGTTGTCATATAATAAAAACGAATTGTACTACTTAACTCCAAAATTTTAGTGGAAATTGAAAAATGTGCCGGCACCCCTGGTACACGCTGGCGGCACCACAGGGTGCCGCGGCACCCACTTTGGGAACCCCTGGTCTATACAATATATCAGATCGTATATTTTAATTTATTTATTTCGTCTGAAACTTATTCGTGGAAATTTAAAAAAATGAAATTGTTATTAGACAAAAATACATATACCAATTTTTTTATATTTTTTTTTTGGGTGTGGGGAGTCGAGCGGGTTTAAAACCATTAAAATTTGTAGCCGAAAGAGTGAGTATGTAGGGGCGTTTTTCTTTACAAAATGAGAGCCGCTGCTCACGGGAAAGGCCCATTTCAATGATTAGAACAAAAAATATATATTTTAACCAAACGATAGTGTTATAAAGTAATTTATTGATAAGTTGCCATTAAAAAAGTAGTTAAATAACTAAATAAAGTAGTGAATAAACAAATAAAGACAAGTTTTAGGTAGAAGGGTTATGAAATAAGAAGGAAGTTCAGTTGTAACATATAGTGTAAAAAAGGTAGGAAAAATTATATAGCTTTTGGTAATATAATTATAGTATAATATATATATAATATTATATATTATATATATAGTATTACTTATATATATATATATTATATATATATATATATAATATATATTAATATATATTTTCTACCTTTTTTACACTATATGTTACAACTGACTTCCTTCTTATTTCTTAACCCTTCTACCTAAAACTTGTCTTTTATTTGGTTTATTCACTACTTTAATATATATAGTATATATATATATATATATTATACTTATATAATTATTATATCTATATTATATATATAATATATCTATATATATATATATATATATACGTAGATATACAACCCTTGACGTAGTGTAATATTATATAAGTTGCTCACCCTTGGCGTAAAATATTTTTTGGGTTAAGTTACATTGATTATAGGTATTTATTTTCTATTTCTAACGGGTTCACGATGACCTCAACATTCGAATTACACATATTAATAAGCACACACTTTTAATTTTAATATTAGATTAAAAACAGGGAAATTAAAATTAAGATTCTTGGGGTGGGGAAGCCATGAGCTTTCGTCCAACATTACGGATGGACCTTTTCAAATGGAATGTATTTACAACAAAGCGATGGCCTGCCGACTCGGAGGGTTATTGTTAGTTTTCTAGGAAAGTTTTGGTTGGGTTGGTCTTTTTTTTATTTTTAAGAATCAGTGAAATACTTGAGGAAAGCAATTTGAATTTTGTATGTTTGTCTATGAAGTGGACCACTGAAACTCTTCAATGACATTTTTTAAATGTATATGTTCATGTTTATTTTGTGAACTGTGGAAACGGGTATTGAATTCTTTAAGTGTGGTGATGTTTGTCAAAATTGATTTTATGATGAGTATTGGTTCGATGGGTGGTGAGTGCAGAGTTTATATTGTCGTCCGGTTAAAATCTGCTTGGATGTTGAGTATCACGGAAGTAAATCGTTAGTTTCTCTAATATGCAAAAGAGGGGCAATTGTAGCACGGAATTTGATATAGGCATTTTTATTGAATATAGTTTCTTTGGTTAGGGGGTTTGAGAGTGTGTTTGAGAGTGAATATGTTATTGTGAGTTAATATGATTGAATTTGGTATGTGTTGTTTTAATTTATGTTCTTTATTGAAAGAAAGGGGCAAAAAAGTTTTTGAAGTTTTTTGATTTTTTTGTTTGTTGTTATAAAAGTTTTTTTTGGCTTTTTTGTAAGCCAAGTTGATTATGTATGGGGGGTATTTGAGTTTGGTGAACGTTGTATATAGAAATTTGGTTTCTGAATGTGAGAGATTGGGTGAGCAGATTCTTAGGGCTCTGAGATATAGACTGCTGAGAGTGGCTATTTTTATATGTTTTTGGAGTGGGCAGAGAACCAGTGGGTGTAGTTAGGAGGGGACGGTGGTTTTCTATATATCTGTGTGTTGAATATCTGGGGAGTCTTTCCAAATAGAAGCGTGTCCAGAACTGGGTAGAGTGTACGTTGTGGCGAAAAGTCGTCGAGTGAATGATATGGAGGGTGTTGTTGTTTATAAAACTACTGGGTGGAGTGAAGTTTGTTTGTATGATGGGGTATGGCGGCGAACACATCGTCGACATAACGGAGCCAATGCAGAGTTTAATACTTGAGGGTGTGTGGGTAAAATATGGTGAATTTCCAGTACTCCAATAATATATGCTAAGTGTGAGAGGGGGGACCCTTGCGAGTCCTTCGGTCTGCTTATAGAATTTTCCATTGAACGTGAAGAAATTATGGTTTAAAATGGAGAGTTCATAAGTTTTTTTTTATATTAGAGAAAAGGGGTGAAGAGTTGACTTGTATGCTGGATTTAGGTACTGTTCCAAGTAGATTACGTGAAGGGGCCCGGGACAGGATGGGGTAAATAGTGATTCTAAGTCGAAACTGAGGTAATTGGTGTGAAGAAAGTGGCTTATGTTTTTTAATGCTGTAAAATTCACTGCTGTCTTTTATATGTGAAGGGGCAGAAATAGGCCTATAGAGGTTTTGGAGAGTGGTTGGATGCAATGGCAGAAAGTTTTGTAAGTATGCAGTTGTGTTGGAGAATGATTGGTCTTAGGGGGGAATTGTTTTTGTGGGTCTTTGGTATTCCATAGAAGTGGGAAATATCAGTCATGTAGGCTGTTATTTGTCTTCTTGGTGTATGGAGAGGGTAAGTTTTTTTAACAAATGATTTTCATTGGCTATTGAAAATTCATCGAAAGAGTTTGTTTTGGGTTTTTTGTAAAGCGAGTTTATGTATTTATTATATTCAATATTATTGGTTGCATTTATTTAAATAATCTTGATGACATTTAAAATTACTATATTGTTTCTCTTGTCGCTGCGGGTAATGACAATGTCGCGGTTATTTTTTTAGGTTTTTTAAGGCAGTATAAAATAGGGAAGGGAGTTTATTTTTATAGTTATGGGTTGCTAAGTTACTAAGTAATATTCCTTTAAGTATGTCCATGTTAATTTCGGTATCCTTGTTGGTTTTAGTCCAGTTTTCAAATTTTTGGAAGAATTCTATGTGATTTTCGTTTTTTTCCAGGGAAAGATAAGCCATACCCTAGAAGTGTCTTTTCTTCATATTTCAATACGTAATTCGATAAATTATTGATAATGTTCGGAGTGGATGATGTATGCCATGAACTTTTCTTAAATATGAAATTAAACTTGTTATTTAGCTGCCTATTTTTATTTGATACTATTTGATCCTTATGCCTATGTGCGTGGTCTAGAAGATTAGTAAATTGTGTTACTTCCTGTGGGTATCTGTTAAACCAACTGCATTGAAACTTTAAATGCGGAATAACACTTTCCTGGACGAGGATTTCAATTCTGGCCTCTTATAAGCATAATATTTTGTTTTTAATATAAAAAAACGCTGTGTACTTCAGAAAATGGAATAAAATTGTCGTTTTTGAAATATTTGGGGAACTAACGTTTTCGGAATTATCAAATTTGATAGGCATTTTTTTAAGAAATGTTAACATGGCATTCTTCAAATTGGCAGCAAAGAATAATAAATAGATAAATTTTTTGTGGATATATTAAAATTAACGGCGAATGTTTTTCGTGGCAACATTATTTGTACGTGATATAAACCACTTTGAAGTAGTGTAAAATATTATATAATTGCTCACCATTGGCGTAAAATATTTTTTGGGTTAAGTTACATTGATTATACGGTATTTATTTTGTTTCTATTTTTAAAAGGGGTTCACTGATGAACTCCAACGTCGAATTACACATATAATAGCACACCTTTAATTTTTAATATAAATATAAAAAACAGGGAAATTAAAATTAAGATTCTGGGGTGGGGAAGCATGAGTTTACGTCCAACATTACGGCGGGGGTGGCCTTTTCACACAATGGAAAAGTATTTCAAAACAAAGCGATGGCCTCCGACGTCGCGGAAGAGGTTATTGTTAGTTCAGAGGAAAAGTTTTGGTTGGTTTGGTCTTTATTTTTTTTAAGATCAGTGGTTAGATAGACCAAAAAAATTTGAATTTTGATATTTTTTGTTTTTTGTCCGGCTTGAATTGACCGGGCTGATCTAATTAAAGTTATTTGGTTGTCATAAATGTATATGGTATTTCTGTTATTTTTTTTCTAAACTTTTGTACTTGATATATGGTATTGATTTATGCGTCCTGTCCTAACTAACAAACCCAACTGGTTCTCTGCCACATCAAAAAACATAAAGAAAAATAGAAGCCACCTCAGTCAGTCTATATATCTCAGAGCCCCTACGAATACTGCTCTCCCAACCAGTTAAAATTCAGAAACCACATTTCTACATACTCCGTTCACCAACCTCAAATACCAACCCTATCATAATCAACCTTGCATAGCAAAAAAGCCAAAAAAAAACTTTTATAACACACGAATCTGAAAAAAATCAGAAAACTTAAAAACTTTTTTGCCCCTTTCTTTTAACATATCATACATACATAAATTAAAAACAACACGTACAAAATTCTCAAAACATATAACTCACAATAACATATTTCGACTCGTCAGAACGCACGTCTCAACCCAAACAAAGAAAAATAATTCAACAACAATCGTTATAAAATCCGACGTGATTAACAAGCCATTCTGTATATATGGAGAACCTAACGTATCTTATCCCAGTCGCAGTAACTCAACATCAAGCTAAGATTTTAACCGACGACAATATGAACTCTGGGGCTACTCACCACCCATCGCACCAATACTCATCAAAAAATCAATTTGACAAACATCACCACGCATCGTCACAGAAACAAACATCAAGTCAGGAAAGAAGCAAAATAACAGAATCCATACACATTTATAACACAAATAACTTTAATAGATCAGCCGGTCAATTCAAGCCGGACAAAATACAAAATTCAATATTGCTTTCCCTGCAAAGTATTCACTGGATCTTAAAAATTAATAAAAGACTCAACCAAAAATCCAAAAACTTTTCCTGAACTAACACTTAACTTCGAGTCCAGGCCGCATCGCTTTGTTGTAATACAATTCCATTTGAAAAGGGTACCGTGAATGTTGGATCGAAAGCTCATGGCTTCCCACCCAAAGAAAATCTTAATTTTTAAAGAAATATAATTCTTGAAAATCTTAATTTTTACTGAAAAGGTTTATTTTTTAAGAATATCTGTAATTCGAACGTTGAGGTCATCGTGAACCCGTTAAAAATAGAAAAATATAAATTACCTATAGATGAAAGAGAACCCAAAAAAATACTTTTAATAGAAAGGGTGACAACCTTAACTATATATATATATATATATATAATATATATATATAATATTATATATATATTATATATATATTATATATATATATTATTATATATATATACATATACTGTATATATATATATATATATATATATATATATTATATTATAATTATATTATATATATATAATATATATAATAATATATTATATATATATTATTATTATATTTTTATATATATATATATATCAATTTAAACACTATTTTTGGTATATGTATCAGCATAGTATAAATATAAATTTATACTATATTTAATATAATATATATATATATATATATAAATATATTATATATATATATATTATATATATGAGTCACAGAAGATTTACTCTCATTACCTGGTGGAACTCGAACACTGGAATCCCGCCGTTGCGAGTTTAACAGGTAACGGCGCTTTAAAATCCAGCTAGCCTCCAGTCCCAAAAAGAATACGCTTCAAGCGTAGGTGTTTTAAAGCACCCGGTCTTCTCATCCCTAAATTATATATATAATAGTATATATATATATATATTTTATAAATATATATATATATAGTAATATATTTAATTTATAATATTATTATTTTGTAAAAACATATGCATTTTATATTACTTATAATATAATATATATATATATTATATTTATAATATATATATATATATATATATATATATATATATATATATATAATATATATGGGCGCGAAGCAATTTCCCTCTTTTAAAAAAAAAAAATATTAAAGAGGCTTTTTAAAAGGGTACAAATGAAGGGACACAAAGAGTTCCTCATTTCATTGTGCTCTCACTTGTGCATTTTCATTTGAAGACAAAAGCAGAACATCTTTATTTGCAAAAGTTTGTGTGTTTTTAAATATGGATACGTGCTCTGGCCCTTTAAAAATTTAAAAACTTCAAAAAAGTAATTGTCTTATCGCTTACAATATATATATATTATATATATATATATAATATATATATATATATATAATTATATTATATATATATATATATATAATATAATATGTATATTATATCTATATATTATGACCTTTTCGCTTGGAAACTGAACAGTTTGATTTTTTTTTCTTTTTTTTGTTTAGTAATTTCTAGTATATGACTAAAATCAATTTAGAGTGGTAAGGATATGATTAAAAAATTATATAGGCCTTTTACCGTTTTAACGATCATCAGTTTTTTTTTTTTATAAAAGAATACCCAAGGGTAAAACCAGCAAAATGGCAGGATTGGGGTCACCCGGCTTCGCTGACGACAAGGGTGGACTTCCCCCCCCTCCGGGAGGGTCTCCGGAACCCCGCTTTTTGTGGTATTTGGGTGTCGCGGGGTTTCTTCCGCCCCTCCCCTCGGGTATGGAACGTGTTCCCCCCTCTGTCCCTCGTCGGATCGAGCCCCCTAAATTTTTTTATTTATTTTACATTTTTGAATAGCTTTATACGGCCGATTCCAAATATGTATCTGGTTTTTCTGTAAGTGTCGAACTTTTTGAGATATTCATTTATGATATTTAATTTTTTATGATATTTTTTTTTACATTTTTGTAATAAGCCTTTACACGCTGATTCCAATGATGTAATTGTTTTTTTTTGGTAAGTGTCGTACGTTTCGAGATATAATTTCAATTTTTGAAACAATTATTTAAAAAATAAATGTGATTTTTAAAAAAATTATTTAAAATATTCTAACTTTTTGGAATTCAGTTCCGTTCCACTACTACCATTTTAGTCTAGGTGAATATTTATTTATATTATATATTATAATTATATATTATATATTAATATATATATATATATATATATTATATATATATATATTATATATATATATATATATATATATATATATATATATATATATATATATATATATATATATATATATAGTGACAGTCGGGTAATTAAGAAAAAGAAGAAGGGAGGGAGAAAAGCGAAGGCAGGTGAGTTGGAATATTTGGTTCTAAGATTAGATTATTCTCACACGCTCGCATGGAAAAATTAAGGAAATGGATTGAGGTCGTAATAAGGAGAAAAGAGCAAAACTGGAGTTGTTGTTAAATAAAAGAAGAAATGTTCCCGTTAAAACGGTAAGATTAAGAGTCACTTTTTTGATATTTTTTTTACTGAGAGTTTCCTCTTTTGTGTGAAAGAATTTTGGTTTTAATTGAATATTGTTTATAGGGAACTAAACTTGTATATTATTTATAGGTAAATAATCTAGGGAACTAATCAAGGAGAATCCGATAGTGAAACTACATGTCTTTCTAAATTAATGTTTGAAGATACTGGACTGAATTGGGGATGGTTACTAGTTTACGAAGCGAAGCGTGTGTTTATATCTCAAGCCTGATCAATTGTTGTTGTCCTGTGGAACCTCCTCGCTTATGAATTGCTGTCTGACCTGTTGCTTATTTTGGATTTTGACCAGTAAGTGAATCTATACATATAACTATTGAAACTTTCGCCTTTTTTTTAGTGATATTTGTAAATTTAGTAAACTTATCGAGTCCTCAAGTTAAACGGTTCTTTTCTTTGATTTAACAAATATTATTTAAGTTTCTTTAATGTGAAAATTTGTGCAAGTGACAATTATTTTACAAGTGAAAAATACTAATTACTTTGTTTTCGAACATTGTCTAGCAAACTGCAAGAAAGATAAACAAGGTCCAAGGATTGCCAACTTTTCTGAGGAAAAAGTAATCGACTTTTGAGTTAGAATTGTGACTTTAGTTTGTTTGTTTTTGTGACCATTATTAAGGAAGAAATATTTATTTTGAGCACCTTTTGTTTAATGATGAATTTTGTTTGATGTTTAATGTACTTCTTTTTCATCATCGATAAAGTAGTTGATGTTGGTCACCTGTTGCCATTTGGGTTCCTGTGAAGACTGAAGACTCCGCCTCCTGTTTCCTGTGTATCGAACTTTTTATTGACTGCTATTGATTGAAGTTTGTAAAGTGTTATTTAATCTAACTACTTCTTGATAATTGAAACGTATAGGTTGGAAGTCCACTGATTGTGAAACAATTTATTATATACTTTAAAAATCATGTGTTTCTTCTTCTCCCTCTCCATTAAGAAATGCAAATATAAATCTTGTTTAAAACCGATATAAAGAAAAACGAATCGGTTAAAGTATGTTGTCGGCTCCACCAATACGTGCCGACGGAGGATATACTGAGCCAAGGCAAGGATTCACGTCTCTAGTGGGGAAGGTCGAGAGAAACTTTTATTATAAATATCTTTTAAAAGTCTATAGTTTTTTTTCCTGGTTATTATGTAACTTTTTTTATATGACTTTTGCCTATTTAAATTTTGAAATTAAAATTTAATTGTTAAATTTCAAATAATATTTTTAATTAGTAAATGGTCCTTCTGACATTAAAATTTTAATTCATATAACCGGTGTTACACATGATTAGTTTCATGTGTGATAGTTCGGACTTTGGAAGTATTCCACGGTTGGTGTACCTACAAGTTTCGAGTTTGTATAACAAGCGCGTCTCTTTTATCTACACATAAGATCAGTTGTTGAAGGTATCTCGTCTTCACTCAACATTAATATATATTAAACATCTACTCTCTCTCTCTTCTTTATTTCTTTCTACATGTTTACTTCTACCTTAACTTCCAGCTTTTAAGATGCCTCATATTTACGGGCAAGGTTTCTACACACATTGAGGAGTCCGAATATTTCTACATACATTGAAGAGTCCGAATATTTCTACATACATTGAAGAGTCCGAATATTAGCGATGTAGATTAATTTATTTAATTATATTTCTACAAAAGTATTGTACAATAGATTGTATGCACTGCTTTAGAAGTGTGGTTTATTGTACTTTAAGTGAACGATCGGTTTTATTCGGGGCTGAGGGTGTACAACATCACAAAAACCCAAAAGGGGTTATTTATTACACCACAGCTTGACTACTTACCTGCACTTAGAGTTTAAACACCTGGTAATTATTATCTTACCTAAGCAATGGGCCGACTGGTCTTATTTTAAATTATACTGAAATCGTATATTTAAAATTGTTAATAAAAAAAAAACGATCCTTTCTTTGATAAAACATCACCGAAAGTATTTTTATTAAGGAAAGGAACACCACCTCTCCTCACAATTTATTCAGTTTCTTTACCGACTGACGCAATACAAAGCTACGGCGCGGCTCCCCATACCTTTTCGGATTTCTGTTAAATTAAGACCAATTTGCCTGGTCAATCGTGTTTGTATCAGAGTATTGGTTGTGTACGAGTTAAGGACAGACGTGGTTGGGGTAAACTGTTTTAAATATTTAAGGGGTTACCTAGGTGAAAAACTTTTAATTTTAAGGAGTCTGCCTAGAGATACTTCTTGTTTTCCATCTCTCACCTCTTTTTACGCCGCCCATTAAGTATTTAATTCCCAGACAATTCATCAAGATTTGAAACAGCTGTTTCAGTGACGGTTAATGGATATGCAGTAAGAGATTATTACTTAATTACTTCATTATCAAATAAGTCCTCTTCCAAGTGGCTACGAAATTTGTAGAAGAGTTTCCTATTTTAGCTTTTGGATTAAGGGACAAACTTGAGAGTCGAAATTGTAATTTTATCAACATCCATTTTATATCAACCAACCTGCATGTATGGAAAAGGAAATGCTTCTTCCAGTAACTGAAGGACAATTGGGAACTGAAGATCTATTGGACGCGGTCAATGGCATTAGCAATTTTAATTAATTTCCTTATTATAAAATTTCCTTATTATTATTTTTAGTTGCATTATCCTTATTATTTATTGGTATTCGCGTATTTTTTACAAGGATTATTTTTTTGGTTGCGTATCAGGTTTCTTTTCTTTTAGTGTGTATATAAAGCATTATAATTTTATTAAATAATTCACACTACTCTTATTATTAATAAAATTATGTGTTAAATAAATTGATGGGTTGACCGGTACTTCTAACTTTCCCCATTGTAAAACCTTGATATTGATGTTTCTGAGATTGGTAATACATATTTAAACTAATAGCATGTTATCGGCGGATGGTGAGTACCATAAATTGAGAGGATAGTCAGCCAATTATAGTTATATATATATATATATATAATATAATATATATATATATATATCAATATTAATATATATATACTATATATATATATATAATATATTATATAATATATTGATATAGAGACTAGTAAGATAGCCCACATTGGCCTAATCGAGACTGTCCCAATAATATTATATATAATAATATTATAATATATATATAATATCAATATATATTATATATATATAAAAGAGATATATTTATATCATATATACTATATATATATTATATATATTATATATATATATATAAAATTTTTATTACTTAGACATTTTTAAATAAACATTGGTTGCGTTAGTTGTTTAAAATCCTTCCTCTTCTGATGTTCCTTCAAAAGAAGTTGAAGGAGCAAAATGGAATTCTGAATTTTGTTTATTTTACACCTCTCTTTCACTTTAAGTATTTTTGTGTATTATAATAATTAACTGATTCTATATATTCCCCTTTTAATATGCCTGCAAAATTTTAGAGGAAAAGCATCCTTTAAATTGATTTTATGGTTCTTAACTGATCGATGTGTAGTTTTCGGAATCATTGATTAAATCTTGTTTGTGTTGCTACATTCTTCTTGGAACTAATCATTAATTTCTCCGACATACACCTCAGGGCAGTCAAAACAAGGTATCTTATAAAACAATTAGAGAAGTATGATGGATCTTTGGGGGTTTGAAAATCTTTTTTTAGGGGAATGGTATTATTTTTTGTAAAAAATATTGTTTGGGAGATGTTTAATTTTATAATTTTAATACAAAAAATTTTAACAAAGTGCAAGGAGAGGTGAAATTGGACAGTATTTAGAATTCCATTTTGCTCAATTCAAACTTCTTGAAGGACATCAAGAGCGAAGGATTGGTTTTAAACAACTAACCAACCCAATGTTTTTTCGTTAGCTTTATGCTAAATAATATGTATTAGTACTGGCTTTTCATTTTTGAAGAGGTCTTTCAAACTATGTTAGACGAAAGCAAAAATTGAAACTATCATTGTGTATATATTGTGATTTTTATTTTATATGTTGTAAAGTTTTTAAATGTAATTAAACAAAGAAATTTTATATTGCCAAGGGTATTTCATCACAACTTATCATTTACGTCAAAGTAAAGTTTTAAAGTTTTTTCAATATAAAATGATACCCGGAAGAAACGGCATATTCTTAGATTACCCTTCGAGGAAATTATTTCTTAATTAATTAAAAAATTAAAATGATCTTAGAAGATTCAAAAAGTGCCAATTGAAGTTCTTAAAGAAATGTTTGAACAATCTTGTAATACCTAAGAGTTTTCTTTAAAATCTTCCTTAATTAATGAAAAAATTTAACCCTTTTCTTCAGTCCAAAAAGATTCTATTCTTAGTGGAAAAAAATCAATGGAAGTTAAAAGTCAGATTCAAAGTAAGTAGGATAAATGTCATGATGGGCTTTAAAGTCTTTTCAAACACTTTGTGCATGTTCAACTAATTTAGGAAAACTTTACAACTAATAGATTTAGTGCACTTGAATTAAAATTTATGTAAGTTAAAAGTTCCGTTCTTTGAACTATAAATTTGATCACATTTTTAAACATTTGAACTATAAATTTGATCACATTTTAAAACAGAGTCTTTGGTATTGTTCTTCTAATCATGATTCGATAGTTAACCTTTCAAGCTATATACTTAAACAGACGAAAAGCTTTTATTAGGATATGGACTTCCGTTTGCATTGGAAAAATCAGACCATAGTTTACAATTTTTCAACGATTTCGATATGTGGACTAAATTTACACATGATCACTCTGTCAATCAAGATTTACTAAAAGGTATATTACTAAACGAATTAGTTAGTGGTAACAAACAAGAAAAATTACCGATTAAGAATTTTATTAAAGGCTCTATTCAGACTGAAGAAAAACAAAGAAATAGTTATTTCAAAAAGTGATAAAGAGGGCAATCAAATAGTTATTCTAACCACAAAAGATTACATTACTAAATTGTAACACATCATTCTTCTTGATGGTATAACACATACATCCAGAATTAATAACAATCCCTAAAAAATTCCCAAATTGAATTTAATAAAAATCTTAAACGTATCTGTAAACAGTTCCCAATCCATTATAATTAATAAATAATTCCATTACATATGACCACACTTAGCTCAGTTACGGACCTCCCAAAAAATTTCATAAAACAACCCTCTTGCTATCGTCCGATTATTTCATAATATCAATTGTGTAACAGTTATAAATTATCATCTTTGGCTTTCTTCTTCAACTTAAACCTTCAATAGTGCAAAATTTCAATTCCACTTGGCCAACACTTAGATAGTATTTTATCAAAACGTCATTCACTTTAAACCCTTGTACTTACACATCTTTTTTCTTAAGACACTTTACGTTACCTTTTTATTTACATCTGTCCCTGTTAAATTAACACTGATCTTTTAGAGAAATATTCTATTAGAAAATTAAAATTCGAGTTAAATTACTTTATTCTTACTTAAAACTTATTCGTTTCTTTACTCTCGGGAACATTAGCTATATAGTAACTTTTTGTATGGGCTGAATTAACATCAGTATATAATCATTATCATCCCACCTCCTTTCCAACTCCAACATTGCTTCGTCTATGTGGATAATGTCTTCTGTTCATATTTCCAGAAGGTACTACTAATTCAATGACATTTTCACTTAATAAAAAGACCAATTGAGGTCCTTCTATTTTGCTTTCAGCACCATAGAGATTACCCATAAACTCTTCTCTACCCCTTTCTTAGACACACTAAGTTTCTTGGAAAAAAACTCTACACAGGTCTTTCTTTTTCTGTCTATAGAAACCAACGTTCGTTCATTCATATATACATTGGTTATTTACACACACCCTGATAGTACCAAATGAGCTTTATAATTAAGACTTTTCTATCAGAAAAAAAGCTGTGTTTTCCTTCTTTATTTCTATAGGAGAGCAAATAAATATCTGTTCCCCTAGACTAATCTACAACTGAACTAAATTTCTTTTTCTCACGTTCACAAAACTTAAATAGATCCTCACATTTCATTCTAATTGCAGTATACCCACGTAAAGGCCAAACTTAAAAATATTATAATAGTTAACCCCTAACCGCAGAAAACTAGGATTTAACTATAATCTTCCCATCCTGTAAAATCTTAAATATAAAATTAAACAACATAAGGAACAAACAAAAGTATTAAAAGAAATTTTTTTAAAAAGATTTTCCAACCCCCAAAATCCAATATTCATACTAAACTAATGATTATCCAAGAAGAATGTACAAACACAAGCAAGATTTAATCAATGATTGCGAAAACTCTGCTTTAACCAAACACCACACATCGATCAGTTAAGAACCATTAAAATCAATTTAAAGAGCTTTCCTTTAAAATTTTCCAGGTCATATTAAAAAAAAAACATGATAGACAATATTTTGTTTATAAGACAAAAATTTTTTTTTAACAAAGCTAAACAAGGAGAGGGGAAATTGGACAGTATTCAGAATTTTTTTGCTCACTTCAAACTTCTTGAAGGCATCAAGAGGAAGGATTTTCAAACAATAACCCAACCAATGTTTTATTCGTAGCTTTAATGTAAATAATATTTTGTTCCTGCTTTTCATTTCTGAAGAGGTCTTTCAAACTATGTTAGACGAAAGCTAAAAATTGAAACTATCATTGTGTATATATTGTGATCTTTATTTTTTATTTCTGTGTAAAGTTTTTTAAATGTATTAATAAAGAAATTTTATATTGCCAAGGGTATTTCACAACTAAAATCATTTACGTCAAAGTAAAGTTTTTTGCAAAATATATATATATATATATACTTATTATATATATATATATATATATATATATATATATATATATATATATATATATATATATATATATATATATATAATGTTGTTTAAATGTTCAGAGTGCAGTTACGAATGTAATCAGAGGAGTTAAAATTTTCAAATGTTCTCAATGTAGTTTTGACTGTAATATTTAGTCTACTGATTTCGTACTTCTTGCAAAAAATATTTATTGGTTATAATAAAAGAAAAAATTTAAAGATTTAATTCTATATTAATAAAGCAATAAAAATGATTAGTTAATAATAATAATAATAATAATAATAATAATAATAATAATAATAATAATAATAATAATAATAATAGCCAATCCCTCTAAATATTATTTAGTTAAAAAGGAATAAAATGTTGCACGAAGTTATGAACAAAAACAATAGCAATAAATTTTAATAATAATTATAATTTTTTAATTGTTTTTGTTCATACATTCGGGAAACATTTTCTTTCTAAAAGAAAATGTGGCATGAAATAATAATAATCCAAAATAATACTTATTATTATTATTGCTTTATTAATATAGAATTACATGCTTACATTTTTATTTTATTATAACTGAATTTTTTTTTGTATGAATTGAGAGTTGGATAATACTTCAACAGACACCAACACAAATGATCATAAAGTTATTACATGTATCTTGGGTTTTGGGTTAAGATAGTTAAAATTTTAATATTTTGTACAGGAAAAAGATTTCAACATTTGGAGTTTAGATCTAAGCGTTTGTATTTGAGCCACAATGTATATAACATAATTAAGATAGCTGCCTCTCTAAAGTGAAATGTTTCCGGAAGATTGTGAAGATTTCTTTTATTGACATCAAGAATCCAATTATTGGGCATCTTACCAAGCTCAGGAAGTGGTTCTCTGATAACTTTCCAGAGCTTGATTCAATACTTTCAATTGGGTTGTGTGAATCCCAAAAAAATGTCAAATAGCTGATGTGCCATAAGAGGCCTTGGAGCACTGCAGAAGACCTTTCTTAAACTTCTCTTCCAACGCATTGGAATTTTTCGACTAAGGCAGGAGCCATTTTTTTTCAAAACCAAGCTCAAAATCTTTTTCAAATTTGCAAAAAAGATTGAAGTTAACTATATTTTTATGAAATAACAGAATAATCATTTATTTTTATTTTCATATTTACTATTAGCTTATATATATATTATATATATATATATTCTATATATATTATATATATATATATATAGCTAATATATATATATATATATATATATATATATATATATATATATATAGATATATATTATATATATATATATATATATACTATGATATATATATAATCTTGAGTATATACATAAGGATAAAATGTCATTGATTTTTTCTTTGTATTTTACTGAAAGATCATATTAACAAATCATGTTGTATTTTTTGACATTTAAAACGCATTTAATATCAAAATTTATGCGAATTTGTATTTATTATAAACTACTTACATTAATACTTTTTATAAAATTGTGTAATACATTTTTCCTTTAATCAGTGTAATTTACTATCTATAAATATTCAAAATAGTATTTTGGACATGAAATATAGATAAAACAATGCAATTATAAGAGGTGAACTGAAACATGGTTTTTCTTCAAATGAAAATACAATGCAAATCAATACAGTCATAGAAAAACATTTGAAATTGACATTTTTATAGAAAAAAGCAAAACTTCAATTTGCTTGTTTTATTTGGTGCCAATCTGCTGAAAATTAGGAAAGTTAACCCATTTGCAATTTGGGGGCAAAGCCCAGAAACTCTGAAGGTCATAATCGAAACGTTTCCTTAAAGGAGGTATAAACCTTGTCACAAGATGGGATATCAAATAAATAAAAACGTGACAATCCCCGGAAATCGTTTAATTAAAATAGAAACAAAAGAGTCTGTTCGTGTAGGGTGTAATCTACCTCGCAAATCTCAATATTCGTTACAAGGGTTTCCAAATAATTCATAAACCTTCACAATTACTTCAAATGATTCTGTAAATAAACGAATATCTTCAGACTAAGACCGGACTCTCCAGGTTAATCCTCAAACAATCTCTTAATTAATCTCTTCAAAATGCGTCTTCTCAATTCACAAATATCTATATCATAAATCGTATTCAATAGAGGATACACAGTTCTTCTCTAGTGACTTCAGGTCACGTTCAATATTCACAATACACTATTCTCCTCAAGTGACTTCAGGTCACTCCTAATATTCTCTAGTGACTTCAGGTCACGTCCAATATTCTCTAGTGACTTCAGGTCATGTGAAATATAGTTCTAAATCAAGTGGATTCAGGCCATGTCCAATATAATTCTTTTCAAGTGACTACAGGTCACCTCTAATGTTCTCAATACACAGTTCTTCTCAAATGACCAAATATAAATGAACGATCGTTGACAACACGAAGTCTTCAGACAATGAATTTTGAATGAAAGATCCACCGACCGACACGGAGTCTTCAGATGATAAATTTTGAATGAGAGATCGACCGCGTGGGAATTAATTATCCAAGATGTTGATGAGCGAAGTCACCTTTTGACTCTTTTTTTTCCCATGAAATAATTTCACCTTAATAAAAAATATATTTCCCATTTCGTATTGAATAATTTCAAATAGAATTATTCTTAAATTAATTAAATTTTATAAAAATAAAAATAATCCAAAATTGGATAATATTCGCCTCCTTTCGCGATACACTCAATCAGCCTTATTGGTTACAATAAACGTTACAAACCTAAAATAGATTAAATTAAGAAGATTCTCGATTACATCCTAATTCAAGAACATTCATACAATAACTCGATAGAACCTCACTCACCTACATATCAATCAACATGTATAGTATCTGTCATATTGAGTAACTAAACTTATTTGCAGTGTCTAACTCACGATTCTCACCACAGATAAAAATTGTCCAAATCTAACCAGTTAAGATACCACAAACAACAAATGTGAAAAAAAATAATGCAACAAACTGGTGCCTAGCGCAAATGTCAGATCGATATAGCATCCCCGAACGGACGCTTTCCTCGGAAAAAGAAACTCCTAATCAAAAATAAAAACATAAAACAACTACAAAACAATTATATGTACTACTCACATATAAAGAAAAAAACAATAAATGAAAGCATATATCAATACCATAAGTAATCTCATACACCATACCTATAATTAGTATATAGTGATAAAATACGTAATAAAATATACAAATATATAAATATATCTATACTTTACGACTAACAGAACTGATTCAAATGCTCATAAACTACAATAAGAGAGACTCATAAAACATACACAAGGAAGAAAACACTCACACAAAATAATATGACTAAATATGAAAATCCAAATAACCATTAGGATAAAAACTTTTGTGTAAATAATTAATAATGTTACAAAATCATTAACATATTAAAAAAAAAAAATTAAGCCACAAAAAAAAAAACTATAATAGTTTGCCACACAAAAAATTATCATAATACAAAACCGCAAACCTTCCCACTAAACATATGTGAAAAATATCAATCACCGAGAGATACCCTTAAGAGAAGTGAACACAACATACTCATATGACGACTAGTACAAAGAAGAGTTACAATCGCATGGTCTAATTTATAAGCCAACCTGGTAACCCAACAAAAAGAAGCGAAAAGCACTCCGCACAGCTGTTAAAACAAGTGTCTACCGACGGAAGATTTCACTCACATAACACATTGAGCTTTCTCGATGACTCTAAAACTGCAATTCTTACATCGAAAATTAATAATTTTAATATAGCAATGATTATAAACAAGCCTTCACAATCAAACTGAAAGAAGTACAGGGACTGTAAAAATATGTTAACACATCTTAGACTCAAATTATCATATCTAGAAGAACAATACTTTTTTGATAGATGATTGGATTGATTTACAACTTAACCACCATTTCATAGAATAATTGAAGTACAGCTTAAGTATTTCCACATGAAATGTATTAGGTCTGATCAGGTATCAATTCACTTACAATCACAAGATTATGGATAGAATAATATATTCAAACTGAAGCTCTTATAATTATTAAGTACAACTCGAATGGGTCTGTAAGAGCCATGTTTGTGAAAAATTGGACTAAGATAAATCCAATCTGCAAATAAATATAAGGAAATAGATTATATTTATATAAATATAAATAAAAAATAAAATATGAATAATATAATAATTATCATTTATATAACGCATCCTATTTATACATACTATAGAATAATAGTACTAATAAGTAATAATAATACTAATATATTAATAGCATATAGATAACTAAATGTACATACTATAAGTAATACAAGGAAAATATATAACCAGACCATACTATATAATTTAGTGATGGAATACAGAGAACGATTATTCGACACATTATTGCGATGTGACCGTGAATATGAACCAGCCATGCACGCACCGGAGCTACCTATTAGAGACTCAGAAAATTGACCAGAATTTGTGACTGATAGACCGCAGTTGACAGGATGACGCACACGAATTAAATTCAGCAAAAAGAAAATATCTTAAAAAATGTCTAACTACTCTCTCCTCTCACTCTCTCAGCGCGGCCCTAATCTACACGATACTATGAAGTTGAAGATATATACAAAGGATAATGAACTCAGTTACGACACTAGAGTATATTAAAAAAGCGTGAAAATATACGACAGGTCGAGCAGTAGGAGAATAACCCATACAAATATTGCTGCCTAGTACTGCGTATGAGTAGCTTGTATCGGTATTATTAAGTGTAAGTACCCAGCAGGCAAGATACTATATACAGGTAACTCACCGTATTAGGCTAGTGATAGGTAACCTAATAATTATAATATACAGCATGGATAACATAGTACCGTGAGCTAACAGGTGTATGGGCCTACTTATCCACCAAAATAACTAGTACTAGGATAAGTTC
The DNA here is from genome assembly GCA_015478945.1 of Trachelipus rathkii. Lineage (NCBI taxonomy): Eukaryota > Metazoa > Arthropoda > Malacostraca > Isopoda > Trachelipodidae > Trachelipus > Trachelipus rathkii. Next base: position 40,836 of record JABUQX010063994.1, read on the forward strand.
ACAACTAATAGTAACAAGGCATGGTATATGACTGAGGTACTTCAATAGAAACTAGTACTTGGAAATATATCCTCACTAAGATAAATAATAGAGTATAACGAAATAACCTGAAGATAATGCACATATAATATACATATATAATAATAATAACTATATACGTATTTTAATTATGTACATACACAGGATACTCACTATATATATATATATATATATATATAAAAATAAGATAAAAATATATTTCTAAAACCAAAAAAAATACAGTATCAAAAAAATACAATCCAATAAATTAACCATATATTTATAAAGGCTGCTAATAATAGGAGAGTCCGGGTGGTCAATCAACGGACATAATTTGATTTCCTTAAAGTAATTAAGAGGTAGGAAGGATTTTCAATCACATTAATAGATGAATAATAATAATATAATAATATAATATTAATAATAGATAATAATAATAATATAATTAATCAAATGAAAATGAAAAGTATTTATATGGAAATGAGGATAAATGAATTGTGGTCGAATCCAGATATCGCATTTACTACAGATAGCTTGAATCAGAGTCGGCCGCTTATCCTCAGCTACACTCTCTATAAAAATATTCATACCTAGTGACCCTCACAAGCAGGACTATAAAGTAACGTGTTACAGTAGGATTATTGCAGGAATACAGATCACCGCAAATGTGAGTCCATACGTCACATCAAGCAATAATGAGGAATTTGTGTACAAGATTTAAAAGAAAAAGGGTAAAGCTAGAACTCGTAGTAGTGAATGCAGGCCAAAAACCGGAATGGCAAGAGTTTCATCTCGTACGTCAAAGCTAAATTTTTCTTTCCTCCATTAAATTACTGTACTAAAACTAAAATCATTTCTCCTCTGGGCATAACTCATGGTTCGATCGTGCTTAATTCCTGGCCATCAGGCTTAGAGACAAGATGTCACTAACGAGAGTGATGGAAAAATTTTATCGTTTCCATAATCACTCTTCGCTATTTTCATTTCTAGCTAGTAAATCGTAATAATGCAGGGATACTCTTCGATCGAGTTCAAAGCTGGCTTTCTATCAAAAGGAAAGTCACCTAACCTTCACTTTAGGATTCTACCTACTAAGAACTCTCAAATCTTCATTCTCTCGCAACTTATCTGAAAATCTGCAATCTCCTCTATTCAGATCTGAATCATTGATGTTAGCTAATATTCTCCAATCTGAAAAGGCTTATAATCTTCTGTCGGACTCTCCTCTTCTAACTATATCAATCTATCTCTCAATGGATAAACAAAATACTTATCCATATTATATGAGCCCCCACAACATCCAAACCTATTTCCGAAAAAAGGAAATGCGTACGCTTAACTGGAATCACTAATACTATAACTAAACATATCGCCCATGATAGCTCACACTTGTATTCTATCTAAGTCATCTTTGAAACAATTCTCAACTCTCAAATTCTTAGATTCATACTGGTAAAAACTCACTCCGATCGCCAGTACGGCTGGGTGGTGGCGCTTGACATATCCAAAAAGCATTTGATAACCGGAAATATGGCACGTCATCAATATGCTCTCTCAAGCTCATTCCTTTGTATTATCCTCCATTCTCTATGCTACTAAATTATTATCTAAGACTTTATCTTCAAATCGCTCAATATCGGCTAGTTGATTGATGGGTAAGGATTTCTTACTTATTTCTGTCAAATAATGGTGATTTCCACACCCTTCTTTCTAAGGCCTGATAAAATGAGAACCTATCTTTTCAAGTATCATGAATTTTTTTAACTGCACTTCTAGTTATATGCAACTTATCGTATGCCGTTAGACTCGACTTTGGATTCTTAACTCATATTCAAATTCTATCCCACTTAACTTCTGGATATTGCCTCACGTAATCTTATAAGTAACCCTTCTGCATCATCTCTCCTCGTGATAGAGATAAAATAACCTTTGGAAATCAATTCTTGATGAAACAACCCCAAACGTTACAAAAATACTCCTTCAATCCCAAAAATCACCTATCAATATATTTAACAAGCCCCTGTCTCTTTCAGACTGAGTCTCTGTCGTCTTCCTTTGAACCGAATTAAAGCTAACACAAATCCTTGAGACTCTTTAACATTGACGAAAAACAAATGTCTTGGAAACACATCAAAACAACACTAACGGGTTAGCATTAGGGCGGCTCTAAAAGAACTAGAAAAAGATTACTGTTAATAGCACTGTGAGAACTTTCCTCCATATTTATACAAGTTGCTGCCAGCTTACAAAGTATTCTCATCACGCCCCATAGTGTGGAAGTATGTCGTCTACATATCTTGAGGGGGGAGTGGACCTCTGGTAATTCTAACCCGGTACTTTTGGACAAGGTCGAAGTCAACGGCAATAAAGGCTTAATAAATGATATTTTTTACTTACACACTTCATAGAACATTCTTTCTTCGGAAAGCAAAGTTGGTCACCCATTTCTAACGTATCCGGAACTACAACTTCTCTTGAATATGAGGGAGAGAACTCCTCTCATACGACTAAAGAATTTCCGGCCTCATTGACTGGTTTTAAACCTTCTTCATATATTCAAGACAATACATGATTACATAGAGTTCTACAAATTCTGTCACTTTCATCCTAGTCTAACAACAACAACTAACACTTTTACTTTCCCATCCACTCTCTGTTTTGTGAAATTCTTTACCATCGTAAATGTATTCCTATACTGAATTTATAATCTCCTACACTTTATTAAACCTGCGTCTAGATGCCATGATGCGTAAATTTGCGTAATATGAGGTTGAACTTTTGAAGAGAGACTACACCCACCAGTTCCATATGAAAATGAGTGGCTATTAGCCCAGTATACGTAGACAATGGATGACAACATCTTAAAAAAAATTCCAAGACATGGGCAAGATGATTGGCACAATGAACTGATATCATCACCAAATATTCCCCCAGTGCCAAAACCAATATCATTCAGATCATATCCAAGAAAAACTATAATACTAATATTACACATACTCACAAACCTAGAAGCTAGGGAACAACAACTAACTATACTAGTGTGACAGCAGAAACTACACAACAGTATCCAAATTTTGACTTTCCTTGAACAAACTTTACAAAATAAAGCAAAAAGTATCCCTTCTAGTGTTCACCGAACCAACACACACCATAAACTACTACCATATCTCCACCTACACAACCACTCTATCAGCGAACTGTCCATAATCCGCACCATTACTACCCAACTCTACACCACTCTCCATTCCTAACCCCAACAACACTAACATAACCATTCAAAAACAATACTCAACCACACACATAATCAATTTCACCGTCTTCCTTTCATCCTATTGTTTCACACAGGTCACAGCCACGAGCAAACATCCAAATTTGCCAATACAAGATATAAATACATACAAATACTCTACATATCTCAATTCTCGACTACTCCCGTATATGAACCAACCAATATTCTTCTGCACCCACTTAACCAACTATACAGACTAACGATTCAATTAACATAAATATTAACGACTCGCTCACAGAAAATAGCAAGGACCAACGATCTCACCATGACTTATACATTCCGATCACGATCTCATCTACCGAGGCATGCAATTAGCAAATATACTTGGCAAAAGCACAAAGTGACAATCACAAAAAATACCAAAAGAACAATGTAATTAGCCAATGCCCAACCCTACAAACTACCACAACGATCACCTTAGTCCGCACCTTCTACCGATCAGCAGGACCTCCGCACAACCTCGGCTCGGAAACTCTCTTTCCATACCCTACACGCTATGGCCGACTATAAGAGATAGGAGAAAACTGTCTTGCTAAAAGAATACATTGATATGTCTAAAAAAGGAAAAGAGCTCGATGGAATATACGACTTATGAATTTAGTATGAACACACACCGTGTATGTCTGGAAAGATAGTATGAAGTAACCAAAAAAACCAAAAAAATAAAACAAACATAAAAAAAAAATAAAAAAAGGACACAAAAAGAAAAAAAGATGTAGAATATGAACAACCGAAACAATAACAGATAAGGCACACGAACAAATCAGAACGAGAAGACATACATGGCAATGTTTCATACAATACTAAAGAAAAGCACAGGTATATAAAAACTATAATAAATATAAATAAACATATATAACTACACTAATATAATAATACTACATAATAAATAATATATAAAAAATATAATACTATAATATAAATACCTAGTAAATATATATAATATATATAATAAAAATAATATAATTACAAACATATTTACCAGCCCCACATAACAAATAAAAAAATAATAACTATATATAATATATACACGCCGACTAAACAACACTACACCTCAATAACACCTTCCTCTCCACCCAATCCCCATTAACATAATATTACATAAATATTCACTAACCCAGTTAGTTACGTCACCCTCATATATCTAACTTGCCGCTCCTAAATTTCAATAACAAACACTAATAACTAATCTAGCATAAAAAATACCAATCTCACCCAAATCTATATATAATTGAAACTTCAATAATTCATCTCATTATACGAAATGAATAATAAATCATATAATAATAATTAATATAATTAATCATAGCATATTAAATTCCACATAGACAGATAATATTCATCAAATCTAATTATACATACTCATCTAATATACTATAATATATATATTATAAAATATGAAGATCTTAAATCTATATAAATTAAACATAAATACTATTACAACTTCAAATCGGCAAAAATAACCGGAAACTTTAGCTCCACAGAGACGCACACACTAGCACTGACACGATACCCGATCCTTTAAAAAACACATAATGCACGCTTTATTTGCAACCGAAATCATGACAAGATCAGAACGAATGTACGAATATTGTCGATACCCTTCAACTTACACGAACTAACAATAATCTACAATATAATACCTACACATCATAAACTCAATATACTATAGTACCCTCAAATTACTAAATATCAATAAATCAATACTAAAACTCTATAAACTACATAAGCCCGAATCATATAATAAATAAAAAAAAAGATAACCTCTACATAGATCACTCACGCCAAATATAATCAACCTACTATAAACAAACGCCTCACAGAACTAACCCAATACATATATTTAAATATGGATTCTTTACATTTGAAATTTAAACAGATCAATTCTCTCAATTTATTACCATAGCTATTTTTGAGAATATCTCTGACAGTGCTAAAGAAGGCTAAAATATATAATAATTCAATAATCATTAGTAGGAAATTTAATACACACCTGGAGCCTAGCAATCACAATACTAACAAGAGGCATTAAACCCAAATTCATATTTTGTACTACATAAGATTGGATATGCAAGGATTATTGTAACAAATATAATCCCTCCTTACAAGCAAAATAATTTTAGAATTATATCCATTAGAACAAACATAACGCAACTTATAAGAGTCTTCAGCCGAGAACTTCCTCTGGCAAGTAACACAATTGGCTCAAATCGAACTTAGCCACGGCAACACAACAGACGTAAACGCGACACTCACTATACAAGCAATCTTAACTGCATCAATAAAACCAAATTAACGGCGGATCCTATAGGAATCTCATAAGGTTACCATAACAACACTACTCAATAAAATATTACAAATACCAAATTAATCAAAAAACTCACAATATAACATATAACCTTTACACACAACAACATAACTCACCATACACCTAAAATAACCACACAAAACAAACCTATATCACAATTAATTAACAAACTCTATTATACCAATAACAAATTACCACAAAATAAATTTCACGGAATAAGTCATCAGTCATATCACCAAATACATCGACATAATTATACACAACATTTGCGATTAAAGGTTATCTTTTCCCTTGAATATTACGAATATCGTACTTATATTAATATATTAATCATATATCATATCACTACTTACTATCTTCTATTTGTACACCCACACACGACTGAGAACATCAGCCTGTTCAAGAGAGGGTCGCCTGCACCGCCAAGAAACGCAGATTTCAAATGAAAAAATCGAAGAAGTCATCTAACATAACTGCTATATATTACACATGTAACCAACGATAACCCCAAAATAATAACCTAACATCACATAATGCACAATAAATAATCTAATATAGTAAATAATAACAAACATAACGACTCCTTTATTCAATTTCAAAAACTGTATTACTCACCAACCGAACTTATATTAAAAATACAAAATAATATTAGCGAAAAGATTTACATACTTTGAGCTTGTAGAATGAAAAGATTTTGCTATACGAGAATTTTGAATCAAAATTTGAAACATTAAAAAGGGTAATCAATACTGAAGTCGATTGAAGCCCAAGACAAGGAATGTGTTAGGTCTTATTGAGTATTTAATTTGAATCATTATAAGATGGGCATTTGTTTTGCTCTTTTCAGTCCGGACACCAACACCACACACACCAAAGGTGGAATTGGAAGATAATGGAATAAGGTGGTATTTAGAACTGAATGAAGAAATAGAATAGAGAATGAGGAAAATGCGAGAGGTATCTGAAATAAATAAGTAGAGAAAAAATGTATTTAAAAAAGAACTTATATGTGAAACAGTGAATCTGAAGTTGAGTTAAAGAGGAACAATGGAATTAAAGGAGGATGGCAAGGACCTGTATATAAAAGGAAGGGTTTGAAAGTATAAAAAGATAAGAGCAAGAACATATAATGGTTGTGAGAGAAGGAGAGTCTCGCCAGTATTGAAGTAGTAAGATGAGACAATAAAACTGGAAACCAAAACGTAATAGGAAATATATGTGGTGCAATCCATATGAAATCAGGTCACAAATGGATAGATGCAGATGTACGTTAAAGCTTTGCTGAATGGTAGACCCATCCCTAGGCTGGCATGCACACTCTAAACCTTGCGTGCGCTAGGTTTCCCGCATGATCATTATGTATACCTACCGGATCTATCCATAATGTATAGTAGTGAAAACTATTCTTGAAATAAGACACAGTCATAGATCTAGGTACAAGCGTTCCAACCCATGGACATTCTTTAGAGCAGTTGTTAGGTGAGGAGAAGAAATTGATAAAAATGAAGAAATGAAACGCATTTTGGCAGTGAATTGTGGTGTGAGAAGGTGTAAGTGATGAGCAAAAACGGATGGGCAAGTACCATGGATGATAGTCTGGTTGAGTTAACGCGAGATGCTATGGCAGTGAGTGTGGCTGGGAACTCGACCCCCTGCATACTGGGCCCCACCACTGAAGAAAAAAAATGCACGTTGAATCAAGTAAAGGGAATTGCAAATCTGAAAGAAGGCACATGCCGATGTTTGCAGAGGAATACGGCTTTAGAAGAAAGGTGCATAACACGAGTGAATGGCAGATTATTTTGTTGAAAGGCGGTATGGTTGCGGACTTTGCCTAGGGGATGACCAACATCTGAAGACCGATACCACACGTAATGAAGCGATCCATCAATGTGTCTCCTGCTGAAAACTCAGGGGTGGCAACCCCGATTAATTTTTACTTGCTAGCGACTCCACTAGGCGACATGCTCTATAAAGAGTGCGGACTCCGGTTCACAAATAGGCCTGGACGATGCGGCTTTCTTTTCGATCTTGCGTTCATTTTTCTTCTACTACTTCTTGAATTTGTTATCAATATAGAATAACAAACACAAAATCTGGGCCCCGATTAGAGGCAAAACTAATTAATAGTAAATAACTATAAAATTGTTTTCCTTGAATCTAAAAATAGTTACCTTCAAAAACCAAACAACTATGGCACACAAAAACCAAAATTCTCCATGATACAAAAACTAAACATCAAATCTATATATACGATTTTCGATCCTTAACTTCTTCAAATCAACAAACACACGACACAACGCACCGCTTTGGACGTAAAAAACACTTCCCAAAGCGACTATCCCCTAGAGGAATTCGCAGAGTCCACAAACACTAATTTTGCGCTACCTCTCATGCTCACCCTCTTACATTATTACAAAACACAATTCACTCAATATCTGCCACTAGCAGAAACACAACATATCAAGTCCAACACCCAACACCTATATCAAGACAACTCAATAACATTACGAACTATCTCTTTATCAAAGAAGTTGTAAAACGAAGTCTAACGTCGTAAAAATTCCGAACCGATAACAAACACAACTTAACTTTGGAAAAAGTTATATCTTTATAGAACAACTTCACCATTCTTACCGTATCAACATCACAATAAATAAAACGAACATTTAGCACTACGATCTTTCTCACAATTTCAACCATTATCGATATAGTTGAAAGCTATGTCCTCACCATCACTTAATCAATACCACGCCAAACACACGCAATTGGACCAAGCACCACAGTTGGAAAAGGTCAAATTTAATACGAGGATTCTCAATAATTTATCGAACAACTGATAATAACCCACCGTACAACATACACAAACATAATAAATACAAACCCATAGTACTACCCCTCCTAACAATACCCCTCACCTAACAACCTACACTTATCACTAATCATAAAAAACACCTAACCAATACATAAACTCACATAACCTACCCTATATATTAACACTAACTTAAAAAAGCATAAAACAAACTATCTCACCCATTCACCAGACACACCCACAATATAAAAGACTCACACTCATCCAATATCCCCCTAACCATCGAATATCAAACTCACTCACGCTACCAACATAATATCAATCTCCCACTTACGATTCACCCTATATCAACTCACCCCACAATCGTCATCCTCCACAGCCCCTCAACAAAGATCCAAAACACCATCCCCCTACCCACTACTCCCATCTCACCTATATATTAACGATATTAAACTGGATATCTTTGCGTCTGACAGAAAATATGATATTAAATATTATAGAATATTTTTAGACAAGTAGCAATAGTAATAATTTAAGACTTATTACAAGAATTTATTTGAAATTATCTACAACATGGGAATATATTTTTTTATTTAAAAATGAAACTATTTTATTAGGGAAAAAAACAGTCAAAAGTTTAACTTCACTCATCTTGTATCCAGGATTAACTTGGATATAAATGGCGAGATAGTTAATTTCACGCGTCTGATGCGGAAATATGGTCGGAATATGAATCAACCTATTGGTATAATGGAACATATACGGATATATCTGTAAGAGAGTTTCTTCAATCAAAAATATACAATATGACAGATTAAAGATGTCAAGTATGGATGGAATAACATCACCTCATTAACAATAATTCATCGATCTGAAGACTAATCAGATGCACTCCATATGACAGTGACACATACGAGACGTAAATGAACTAGTTCACGCTCATTTGAGAAAGAAATAAACAAACCAACTTGCAACCGCTGACACTCTGCTAAGTCACAAATACGAAGAAGGAATTGATACCAAACACAATCATGTAATTTGTCTTACATTGGTGAATTAACCAATATGATAACAGACGAAAAATAAAATTAATTACAGAACTAAGAGAAGAGCACTGAGTTAATATAAGGAACGCCAAGAAAATAATCAACGCTAGATGCATCGACATCATATTCATCACTACCTGACCTAACTGGACGCAACCCTCACAGATTATATACAATAAGATCACGACACGAAATCAATTCTATCGGATATTCACAGCAATCGATCACAGTGAAAGACTCACAATGATAACCGACTCTATGAAAACCTCATACTTTGACCCAATAATCTCTAGAATAACCCACAAAAGCATTGAAATCTCTAACACTCGAGCTAGCACTACGACAACTCCTCCCTCACGCGCACAAGAACTCATGATCTCTACTGACTATTTAACACTTAAAAGAACTGGCGACACTGTCTCATTATTTAAAATTTCAAATCTTGATATCCTATCTTAACGCTGAGACTCACGCATATACAATAGATACATCTCAGAGAATTATACACACCATCAAAGCCTCCAACCATAATACATAACGTATATATATCCAACAATACTATAAATACTATGAACTAGAGTGAATAAGCTACTACTACACCCCATTAACTACATAAACTATCATAAACCCTCGAACATAAACTCACATATCAAATACCAACTCACTAAATTACCACAAATCAAGCCATAAGCTAAGCTCGCATAAATTCCGAAACAACGCGAAGAGCTGCCGTGTGAAGACTGCGCGACGTAGCAGATGAGAAACAAGTCTGATAATACTAGTCAATCTTTTGCATTTGAGCCGTCCAAACTTATATAAACAGGAACACATACACATTATCATGCCCGCACAACATACAGGCAAACGACGAACACTCTTAAAAACCGCTTCTATACCAATTCAATAAAAATTGTTCTCTGTCACTTCACGAGTGAGCGATAAAAAAGAACTAAACAAAATGTATACTACGTGATACCCAAGTAAGATAAGCTCCTAGCACCCCCCCTCGTATACGCTAAATATAACAATGTACTACACCTCAAAATAAATAAATCACATCCCAGTTAAGTAATCACGTATATATATACCAACTATCAAATATCCCTACGGAGAGCGGTACTTTTCCATATTATAATCCCACCGAAAACCCCAACCTAAAAACAAAACAACCACAAATCCCCCAACCCCAACACGCACCCCCACAAAACCACTAACAAAAAAATAACCACACACAACGTGCGCCCCAAAAAGAGAACCGAACCCCAACTCACTAAAACAACCCCCGATGACCCCAATCGCCCCACCCCACCACAAAACAAAACTATACTCACTCCAACCCACCTTCACTCATAGCCTATACTACCCAATAACCTACAGCGAGCATAGTCCTAAATACAGACCTATACCTACAACTATACACGGATCACCGGCTCCTCGCAAAGACACACAATTCCGAAATAAATCGCGCTCGTCAGAACTCAAAGCGCTGAAGCCTCGAGAAGACCGGACAGAAAACAATAAGAACGACACCGACCTTCCGGCCCCCGACATTACTCGCGACATGAGGAACAGCGGGAAACAACGACAAGCATCGTATAGTGTGCCACGATAAATGTGGGTACCTATGGAGATAAAGAGGAGATAATAGATATCATTGAAGGAGAGAAAAAGATTAGATATGTTGGGATGGGCGGAGATGAGAGTGAGGCCAAACAACAAACCACCAAGCGAAATGAAACTCATGTGAGCACCGCCTGGTAACAGACACCACTGGATGAGAAGGATTGGTATATCGATTTGTATAGTGGAGGTAAGAGTGAAAGAGAAAATAAGGAAAAAAATGGTTCATCTGAAAATAAATAATAATAAGGGGAAAATATTTGAATCTTGTTTTAAAAAGAATAGTAAAAATTATAAAATAAGAGAGAATTCAAATTATTAGAATATAAGTTATAGAGTGGATAAAAATATATAGAAATATAACCAGATATATCACACCACAACTAGTAGAGGCACACTTACAGAAAAGGAGGGAAAAAAACTAGACTTTATAGGACACCTTGCATAGGCAAGGAAACGACGCAGTACCCCGGCGAAGCATGGATGGAGGAAGGGGGAGACGGTGCCTCGATTGAATGAGGAAGACTCCCTTCAACGCATCAAGCACAGCATAGGACAAGAAGTAACGAAGACGATGGAGGAGAGTATTGAGGACCAATTTGGAGAAAGGCATACACGTAAAACTATCGCCGCAGGCATACAGTAAGAGCGATCTGATGCCATCCTTGTCGTGCACACACACGACTAAAAATAACCCCATCATCGAAAACAACGCATTATTTCGAAGCAAAGAGAAGTAACCTAACAATACATTAGGACACCCTGCCAAGTCACTAGATGAAGAATCATACACCAGGCACTAACCGACACACTCAATTCGCATAACAAAAATCCGTCGACCAACATACGCAAGCATCCAAATAAGGTCCGATAAACACAAACAACAAAAGGATGGTGAGAATGTAAAGGTTATCACCGGAGAGCGTCCACTTAAGTTAGCCTCAAACTATTCAAGCGGGGCGGGGCAATGCCAATATAATAAACCAAATACATCATGACTGGCTCGCTGGGGACATGAAGATAACGCATGGCAACGAAGGAGAGGAGTAACCCACATGACGCGGAAACGCAGTCGCACGAAGCTGCATCTCAGAGTCGAGAACCTTAGCACAGAACACAACAGCGGAAATCGACGACGAAAATTAATGAACCACGAGAACAACAAATGCACCACCGGAAAACCACACTAAGGAAATGCGAACGCAGCACAAAACAGTAAAGACTTGCAGGATGTCCCCATTTATACGGCAACCACGAAAAAAACCCCGCCCACAGGAGAGAAACAAACTACTTGGTAAAAGATGGGTAGAAGGTAACTAGGAAAGAGACATACACCATGGATTGAATAAACGAAGAAGTTGAAAAAGCTAATTAAACCTTCTGCAGCTAATATTATTTACAACGTGCTGAAATAAGAAAGAACAGCATGCAGAAAGGGAAAGGAATAATATGTTACAGGCAAGGAATAGGCTAGAGAGAAATAAAAGAGGTAGGGCAAAAAAATAAAGAATGGATGACGTGAAAAAGAGAAATGGCAGGAGAAATAAACAAGAGATTGTGGGCGAAGGGATAGAAAAAAAGATATTTATTTAATGAAGAAGCGTATAAAAAACCAAAAACCGTAACTAAAGTAATATAAAAGATTAGAAACGTAAGATTATTACTGTAGATGACCGAAAAGAAAGAAATGATAGAATGGAACCGAAAACTATATAGAATCTGCTTAAAAGTAGAAAATACAAAGAAACAAGAGGAAGAGCTTAGAGAATCTAGTAACGTAAGGAAGAGGAGGAGAAAAAAAAAAAATAATAAAAAAATAGAGGAGAGAGTGAAAAAGGAGGTAGAAATGCATGAAATGCATAAGAAAAGATAATGAAGGAGCATAATAAAAAAAGATGAAGTAAGTGGTAATAGACCCCAGGAGAGGATGAGTTAGGGTGTTAAGATAGTTAAGTAGTGGTAGGAGTAAGAGGAAGCTGAGAGGTGAAATCAAATTCATGTTTGAATAAATTAATGCCAACAGTGTTGGATGAGAGGGACAGGATGCCGTAAAAAAGGTCGAAAGGCAAAGCATAATTAAAACAATACGCCACAACATAATAAAGAGATAAAAGGAGACAATAGACAGGAAAGAACAAACTGTAAATAATTACTAGAGCCAATGCTTCAATGTAATAGACCATTCTGGCGCACAAAATAGTAAACCAGAGATCAAGAATATGAGAGAAAGAGAGGCTGATAGAGAGAAGAATAAGAGCTGAACTCCGGAGAAGAAGTACAAGTACAGAAGAGAGCTATATAGAAGAGACAACAGCAGGAACGAACCAAGGACACTGATCTATATCCAGCCCACTAAGAATGATTTAGGAGAAGATGTCCTTGGAAAAATATGGCCAAAGAGAATTCATATTGTAGATCCATTACCATCCGAAGCTGCAAAAACGCATTAGATATACCCAAAAAAGTAATTGACCAAGGAATACACAAGATCATAGAGAGAGCTAATATAGGAGAGGGAATATAAATGGAAGTGAGGGAAGATAGATAGGAATGCAAAAGAAAGAATAAATAGTAAATGCTCTGAAAATGCAAAGTATGTAAATGTTAGAATGAGTGCAAAAATACACCAAGAAACGTTAATGAAGAATTGTTGAAGGAGTGAAAAGCAGGAAGGTCTCTTTAGCACGCTTTCAATATATATATAAATTAGAACATCGTAAGAAGGTGATAAGGAATAAGATGAAAGGAGAGACTGGGAGACAATATGAAAAGGGACCAATTAAAATGGAAAAACAAAATAATGCAGTTGGTCGTCGTAAGGAAGCCGATAGAGAGCCTGAGGAGAAAAGGAGAGATAGAGAAGGGAGACAACACCGGTGGAGATTAATTTAACAAAGAGGATGTATGTGGGAGGTTACGGAGAGTATGAGAAAGCAAAGGAGAACATGAGGGTGAACGATAACAGAGACAGAGAATAAAATTACACAATAACCGAAGGAAAAAATAGATAGAAAAGAGGGTAAAAGAGGATGGTAGTAGAAGAGGGAAGATGGAGGTGAAGGCAAGGTAAATACCTTGCAATTCATCTACAGGAGGATGTTTTAGCAGAATGGGAGGGAAAGATGGAGGAGAGATTATACGCGAAGAATGAGAAAGATCTTGGATTGTTATTGGAAAGTACAAAGAAAATTCTCATGGATGAAAAGATAAAAAATCATCGAGGAAAATAAATAGAGGTTATAAAAAAATAAGTGAATTTAATACCAGTAATACTTGACTCACGACGCTGCATTGTTACGGAGACAGGTAAACCTGGACACGGATGAAAGAGAGGAGAAGTAGAATAACAAGTACTGGCAGAGTAAGATGTAAGTGAGTATTAAGAAACTAAATATTTGGATAAATGAAAATAGAGAGAACAATGATAATTAAAGGAATGATAAATATAATTTAGAGAAAGAAAATATAAGGGTGAAGAAGATGATACTGAAGAGGAAATGTGAGGAAAGAGATTGAGATGGTTGGGAGACTATATCTGAAGAGTAAGATGGCAGTACAGGATATACAAGAATGCCAGATAAGAAAGATGTGAAAATGTACACCAGAGGACTTAAGAAAAGACCAAAAGAGGGAAGAACCGGAAAAGAGATGGCAAGGAAGTCTTGGAGGACGTCATCTGGAAAGAGATGATCACTTATCCAAAAATGAGAGTGCTAAAGAAAAGAGGAGAAGTGGAATAGTGCAGCAGAGGGAATTTGTCTGGAGAAGACGCTTTGCGCGGCTGACAGGGATGAAAAATCTCTTCCGGGAGAGAGGAAAAAATATAATAATATAAGTAATATAATAAATATATATATATATAATAAAATAATATAATATATAGATAATATAAAATATAATAATATAAATAAAGAAATAAATATATATATTATAATATATATTAATTTATAATATAATATATATAAATCCAACAAAAAATCAACTCATTAAAACTAAAATTCATAAGCAATTCGAGCATTTGATACAGTACCTACTGTACAGTACAGTACCTAAACAAACTTGATCCACAAAATAAACAAAAGTCATACACAACCCTACAACATAACCTAAGAAATCCTCTACAATGAATTTTTATTGAAGCAAAAGACAAAAATAAGCAGAGAAATACCAAAAAACAATAAAACAATACATAAATATTAGAGAACTGTAAGCATCAACAAGGGAGTCCCCAAGGCCAAATAATAGTTGGTATAACATAATTAACATATACATTAATAGAACTAATACGAACCAAAAAATAACTCTACACAAAAGATGATAAAAAACATATTTGTAAATCCAAGTAGTGAAGGAAAAAATGAAATTACCATTAGCCAAATCACAAGAAAGAACTCTATCACCACGGCCATAACACCAAAATCGAAACACAAAAAACATCAAAAAATCTATGACTCGATGGAGCTGAAACTGTATTCATTGATTCAAAGACGAGAATAAATAAGAATTTCCAGATAAAAATGCCAAGGAGAACATTTGCTACAAAATAAATTAAGAACAAACCATAATATAATATTTGCCGCTACCAGTGTGAAAAAATATTAAATAAAGTAGCAATGTAGCTGAATGAAGGAAGAGCAAGTATAGAGGTAGAACGCGTATGATAAATTCGACTTTAATAATTAAAGAACAATAACGCAACATCAGTTTCTCAGTTTATAGGAGATGGTTCTGTCACCTTGGAGTAGTGGTTGAAGAGTTAAGAAAGTGAAAAAGCAGTAATTGAACTCGCACAGAAGAATCGATCGCAGACTAAACTCTCCACCTCCACCATGCACTCAAAGATTAACGCAAGAATATTTCAAAAAGCCAAAAAAAGAAATAATTCAAAAGCATCAAGTCATCCAACAAGGTGACCCACAATTCACAATCTGATAAACAGTTTCCACACCATATTAAAATGCAATGCAGGAAGAGGATACATCAAAAAACCCTTAATTATAACCTATTAAAATTAAACAGAGAAGGGATGACACCAGATCAAAAAATGATGAGAAAAGAGCCATAAAAAGCCATAGTTTACCGACGCGCTTAAACTTATTAAGACATCAAGTATTTACGTACAATACTGACGTAGGAAATGAGATCAAGTTAGAAACAAAATAAACCAAACTTTGCAACTGAATAACAAACCTATGAATGTCTACAAAAAAAGATCACTTCTCAAATTAAAAGATAAAGTACTAATCATATCTAAAGAATAGTTTTAAATTAAGCGCAATATTCTGTACTGAATAAACTCTAATAATAGAACATTAAAATTAAATAAAATTAAATATGTCAGAAAGAGCTGTAAAGATATTTTTATGAAGTTTTCTCTAATAAAATAGAAAAAATTTGAAAAAAAATAAATTATTTTGAATACTTTAAACCTTAACCTCAAATACAAAATATATTTTTATTCACTTAAATGTAAATAAATGTAATTCTTAATCTTTAAGGTACCTAAATTCTAAGCATGTAGTATGAATTAAGTAATAAAGTACAAACAAGTTACTTAAAAGTGGAGTCGACTTAAATATAAATAAGGTAACCATAGATTAATTCATCAGAAAATTGTTTTTTATCAAAATCAAATAAAGCCAAGTAATATCGATGGTCTGATTTCTTATTTGAATTTTTTTTTTATCTTTCAGCCCATCCTTAAAAAAATAAATTAAATAAATAATATAAAAATATAATAAAATAAAATATATATATATATATTATATACTATATAATAATATATAATATATATAAATTATATAATATATATATATAATATAATATATAATATAAATATAATAATATATATATAATATATATAATACTAGTTGGTATTTTTTTAGAAAAAAAATTAATTATTTGATATTTTTTATTTTTTTATTTTCACGATTTTTTTTTTAGGCACAAATTAAGCTATTTTAATTTTTTATTTTATTAATTTAATTAATAAATTGAATAATTAAAAATTCTTAATATCCAAATGAACCATAATATAATAAATAGAGATTAGAAACTATTCAACATTATTTAGTTAAACTTAGATGTAATAAAATATACTACCTCTATTACTCACAGTTCAGACATGTATATCTCTAAGGAATAAAACACCGATAGCTAGAAACAAAAAAAAAAAAACAACTAACAAAAAACCACCCCGACCCTACAGAAATTCAATTTAGTTCCGAGTGCGTCTAATTTATAATTTACTTTACCACTCTAATTAAAAGAATTGAAATATTATCTTTATCTTATTTTGCTTATACACTCTATAAATAGAAATATAATATCAAATAATTAGTTGTGTGGAAGATTATTTAGTAAAAAAAAAAAAAAAAAAAAAAAAAAAGGAACAGAATTTGCCTAAAATATCAAAAATCACGACCTATGGTTTTAATCAACAATTAAAAATATGTTGCATTTAAATACATTGAATTTTACGTGTCAATCTACCTTGTCTATTTCAGGTTATGAGAGAATTATAAAAGAAAGGCGGATTGATTAAAGAAGGTATGAGAAAGATCTGTGTGAGTGACACCACTTTGTCTTTCCCTTCAAAGACAGAGAGATACCAGGATTAATGATAAATAGATAGTACAATTAGAAGAAAATTAATCTCACTAAGAAGAAATAACCCTTAATAACATGGGAGAGTAGACAACAATTATACTACACTTCCTCATTATGATGTATAGGGTATCTCACAAAGCTGAAGATCTCTTGGAATAACCAGCTTTTATAAAACTATTAATGTTATGAAATAAATATAGCACAAGAGACGACTATTAAATATAATCTCATACTTAATCAGCAACAGTTAGCAGCACAACAATCGAATAAAAAATAATCCTAAGTCGTAGCGCAAAGACGCAAAATAATAATATAATAATAATGTATCTCAATGCAAATAAAAGAAAGGGGAATGCAAAGTGATACTTTACCTTTAATTCGAGCATGGTACGATTGGAGAATAGAAATCTCACAATGAAAACGATAATGTTCTCCTCCATAAAAAAAAACGTAAAAAAATCTAAAAAATGAGACCTAGAAACAAATAGTGTTATAAGCTAAACCAAATTTACAATATAATATGATTAAATTTGAAGATCCTAACTTTTCCCATCAGATTCAACTATTCTCCTTCAGATCATGGTTATTGAAGCAGAAAAATTTCATTAAGAAAACTTATTCAAGCATTTAGGAGAGAAAAATAAACATAAATCAAAGAAAATAAGAGTTTAAGAAAATAATAGAGACAGTAAGAAACACATGGGCCTGTCGAGACTCTAACCAGCCTAAACCCTGTATCCTAAATTTCTCATGCAGCTCACAATAAGAACAGCCTAGAGAAGAACTTAGTCAAAAATTACATTGTAACTAAAAAATCAACAAAACGATCAACTTCTCTGATCAAACAATCAAACTCTCTCAAACATATATATATACACTACAAATAATAAATAATACATAATACATCACTAAATAAATAAACAATAAATAATACCCTAACCAAACACATATATATCACATCAACAACCCACTCAATTAATTGAAATAACAAACCCAAAAATCTTAAAACCCTATACAATAAACAAATATATATATATATTATATACTCATTAATACACAACCATCCCACATAATGATACCTCAAACAATCTAATAACATACTGTAACTAAAAACAGCACAATTTGGCCTCGTTAAACTAAAAAATATAATTATGAAAAATTACCCAACCCATCCATATTTACAAAATAAAGATCTTGCGCTTGTCTACTGCGTGACCAATCAGAGATAACAAATCAAACACTACACATAGTGCAGACCATTTCAAAATTTAATAACCCTAATTACTGAATGCATGCTTTCTTATGTCAAGATGGCATGTTTTCTTCTTAATTTTTCTTATTTATGCCCTTGGTACCTGTCCATGCTCTTATACTATGAAAAACAATTATTGGTCATACTGTTTACCTTCCAAAATAAAGATGATAAAATTATGACACATAGACTTAATAATCAGATGTCACCCTCGAGAATCGCCTTTCTACGAAGAAACATATCGTAACCTCATCAGCCTCAATCACTCACTAGATAACATTACCGTCAAACCAGATAAATCATCCTTGATCGCCTCTACGATATCGCACACTCTCTACTCCTAGTCATATTACATAAAGATACTTCTAAATCACAATAGGCCCAACTTGAAATAGACAAACAAAATACATAATAAAATATTATATAAGAACTTATATATAAGACATATAAAAAAATATACAGAATTTAATACTTAAATAACTATTTAAGTTTAAAAATACCGCAACATTGCAGAATTTAATCTAACAAAAAAATCATGGCCCAGCATAACTTATATAGCATATTATCTAGAAGCATTACAATAACACTGATTAGCTACCAAATACTTGCTGCAATAAATCACAACCTTCAATATTCTTGCCACCCACGCAGCACACTCCACACAATATAAATACAAATTACGCATTATTATTAAAAAAATAATATATTTAGAAAGTAACCTAGGAAGTAGAAAGATAACATCTACAGCAAATAATCCATATAACATAAAAAATACATTTGCCACTTATCTGCCACAACCACAGAAAGATAATCAAGATAATTTTGGAATTTACTATATACAGTCACATTCACTATTCCTAACTTGTGGTGGGCCACATTGTATTCATCTGCAAACTTAGATAACTTGCATTAATTACCATTGTTATCTAAAATATTATATATTATATGATGCAAGAAACCAATTAAGAATTAAATTCTCTAAGTCTTAATAATGGCCAATTTATATGATAACACACTGTTCTTCTATTTCGCAACCAAATTCTCCAATTACAACCAATAGTACCACATCTCACAAATATAACCACAAATTGTAATTAAATCATAACTAATCATCCTTATGATGGAATGGAACAATGAAATCAAAAGCTTTGCATAAAGTACTAAAATAATAAAAAATATTTAACTGACTCACATTCGTGTCAATGCAGAATACAGAATAAATGTAATATCCAATGAAATTCATAAAAAGGTTGTAACTTGACATGGCACCTTACTCTATAACTGAAAACTCCGTGCCAATGGAGTCAGTACACCAATATCCTTGTTAACTTCTAAAAGAAATGGATGAAAACGAACTAATTCATTAACTTTTTCCAGAAAACCTTTACAACAGAGATGTTAAGCAACTTGACCTATAATTTTTCCCAAATCTTCTTTACTAACTTTCTTATAAATAGCACAACATAATGCTGTTTTCCAGTCCCCTGGTTACTCACCAAATGTTATAGATCGCTTAAAAATCAATACAGTGCCTTAAACAATTTGCAATGCAATCATTTCCTACGAAAAATATATAAATAAACAGTAAGAAGCTACATGAGCCAAACAAACGTGAACCATATAAAATAATTAAAATGTTCTTAGAAAATTAATATTGCAATGAGAAAAAACGTAGTTGAGTAACCTTGAAAATTGTATGAAGTCCCGAATTTCATAATTCAATAATGGTTTCCCAACAAGCTAATAAATTTGATTTAAATTTTAAAGATGCCCATCCATGATAAAACACTAAAAGACAAACTAGAAAACTTCTAGAGTTTTCAATAAATTTCCTTATGTTACCATCGCAAGACATATAAACTTAATTGCACAATGTTTACACTCTTCACAAATCATGCGATTTATGAGAGCAGGCCACTTTTTACGACAAAATTCCTCGGTACAATATGTTTTCAGATTCTAACCTCAAAATTATTGCCTTTTAATTGTTGTGAGTGCCACACACCACACGTCGAAATTAGAATCGGCTGTAGAACATGACGTAACGAAAGTAAAGCTCTCCCCGCCCTAACCACTTCCCCTTAAAATAAGTCTTTCGTCCCAGTCATAATTAAAATCCACTTTTTAGGCTTACACAATACACCCTTGTAGATGAACGCCTCTCGCTGTTTTATATCGTTAAGTGATAGGATTCATTACATTCGAACCATGGACCTACAACATATGCTCTTTCTCACATAAAACCCGCCTCAATTCTCATTCCTATTATGCGCCTTCTTCTCACCTCTGCAAAACTTTCTTATTTCTTTCCTTCAGACTTCCTTTAAAGACTCAATCACTTTTATTCGGTCTCCAATTCACTCCCACATATACATCCTCTTAACCCAACGGCGACTATCATCTATCCTTTTCCATTGATGACACCAAAACCATTTTCATTTACGCAATTCTTGTCACCACATAACTCCCTAACACGTTTATTCAGACATTTTATAAATTACTTCTACCATCTAAAACACACCTATAAGATTATCCACCTGAACTAGATTGTATCCTTAAAAATCCTGATAATCACCTAATTATTTCCAACAGC
>JABUQX010063995.1:0-42697 GCA_015478945.1 Trachelipus rathkii
CATCTTATACCACCACTCAACACGTTTTTTCAACACTTCATACTCATTTCCACACTTGACTAGCTAACCGGCCCCGCCCAAACATCTACGTACCCTGAAGGTCAGTTCACCCTATAACCTCACATATTATATTATTATGATTCCTTTATCCCTAGTATTCCCACGTATAGGCCGCCCCCGCAAAAAACTACGCTACCTTCACCGTCCCTTATAGCAAAAAAATACCTATATATCTCTATCTGTATATACTTATCAATCTGATAATCAGTCAGTATATCATTATCTTTATTCAAAATAATCTGTTAATAACGTTTTGATTGTTATATATAATTATATTTTTAGTTCTTAAGCATATAATATATCTATATATATAATATAACATTGCCTATTATCAGTACCTGTATGACTAATATATACTATAAGATAATTATATTATCGAGAAGGTACACCATTCACTAGTATGAGATGAAGGGGAGGAGACTTATCAAACTTGAGTGCTTCAGCTGGTAATAACTTATATTATATATATACAATAAAATATTGATGCATCTTAATAATGTTAAGTAAGAATTTTTTACAATGATGATTATAATCAAGGAGGAGAGTAAACTTGCAACTCATCAAATTGATAAAGAAAGAATAAGATAGTATTATGAGATATATTTAATATTAACATATAATCACTATATAATATAATATATATATAACGTTAATCAATAAACGATTATAAATTACTATGAGTCATTAGTGACGTTGGACTTGATAATACACAGACAAAGAACAAAGGAATAAAAATTGCCCCCCCTACGGAAAATCATTTTTAGTCTATAACTGCACTAGAAGAGCATATTTTTTACAAATAAACTCGGATAATTCGCAGTTTTAATCTACAAATCCAGAGGTCACATATAATATATACCCTTATGACCTATTTATCATACTACTAATATTATATATATATATATATATATATATACATTCACCCGTTCAACCTAGTCGATGAACATATAGTATACCAGCTTATTCATATATGTATAAGATAATAACCTTAGGAGGAAGTGGACATGCGAAGTTGGTCGGCACCCCCACGAAAAAAAATTCACATGGATACGATCCGCGAGCTCTGCGTACCTATATAGTAAATAATCATAAATAATATTCATAATATATATTATGGGAGATAGTTATGAGACAATAAATATAGGACCTATAAACTAGTTCACTCTGAAGGATAGGACCTATCTTATTTTAAAGAAGTAATTATCATTACAATATTGAGTCATATTGTATGAGAACTCATCTTATTTATATGGGATAATTATGTAAGTATTCATTAATATATATAAATATTCTTACAAACTTTCAGTTCCCATTATAAGTATATATAAATCATTGTTATTACTTACTACTATTATTTATTACTACTACTATATTTTTGTTATAATGTTAATGTTATCGTTAAGATTAGTTTATGTTCACGGAGTCATGCGGCAGAAGGGTATCTACTAAAATCTTTCTATATATATTATAATATATGAGGAATCATAATATAGAAGTATAAGATACTATCGCTCCTCGCAAAGGAAGAAACGCTTCCCGTGTTATTGGAGTTATAATGAGTCTTGATGATATTTAGACAATATTATATAAAGTGAATACTTAAACCTACAAATGTTCGTGGAACTGTCGGTATAGTTGACGTCCCAAAGTTCTAAAAATGCATTGAACATATTCTCTATATTACATCGATAATCTACAGCATGATAATAAACTTACTTTATATCTAATATTGGAATTACCAATAAATATAGTGGGATATCTTTATATATATCTGATGAAATAGTTTATATAGTTAATATAATACAAATATAATATATTTATATGTAGTATAGTATATAGTGTAGCAAGATATTCGCTAATATGCCATATGAGGACTACTTTACGCTTCAAAGAACGGAATATAATTATCGTTAAGTATCCTGAAAATTTCTATTATACGTCAGTAAAATCAAGAGATAATATCCAGCTATGAACTCATTATGTACTTAGAACCAGAGGAGTAATATTATTCACTTATCATAGGAATTTCAAAGAGAAGCATGTCCTTTAACTGGACCTTAAATGAGTGCACATAATAAATGTAGCTTCACACTCTATAATAATAGCTGTTTACTGGTGCCCTATTCAGCTGAACTCGAGGTAAATTACGTGCTTTATTGCTTTACATAGATAGTTCTTTATATGTCACGATGTCTTGATTTTTCAATGAAGTGAGCCTTACCTTGAACATCTTCTGCTTATCCCGTTTGAGGCTGATATAATTATTGTCAAATTAATTACAAACACTTATGGAGCAAACTAAAGCTAATATTACGAGTAAGATATATGCTAATATAATTATTAATTAATCGGATTATGTTCACTTTAGAATAGGAATTGTGACAAAAACATATTATAAATATAACCTCATAGAATATAAATAAAAGAGACACAATCAGACAATCTCAAGTAAGATTGAAAACCAATAAAGAAAATCCCCCCATTCGCTAACTTAGAAATAATCAATATTAATAATCACGAAAGAACATTCACATATATTATATAAGATCAGATAGAATAATAATAAAAAATATATAAATATACATTATACTTTATCACACACATAGATCACATAGTAATCCGGCCTTATAGATTCAAAATAATACATGAACTTGTTCTTAAGATAGATAAAATATATCTACATCACATAAGAAAGTACATTAAAGGGTCAGTATATGTCAATAAAGATGCAATAATTTATTAACAATAATGATGAAAATTTAATACACCGTAAATCCAACATAATAATAATAATCAATCACATCACCCATACTACATTAGATCACATATATAGTCACCCCATTATATCAATCAAAAGTTTAACATCTAATTATAGGATGCTCAGCTCTATATATGTATAATATTCTAAGGCACAATAATAATAAATAATAATAATCAGACCTAAACTTCTTAAATAAAAATATTCGGCTAATCACAAAAAGAGTGAATTAACTGAGATTAAGAACATCCATGACAGTTACCTCCATACAAATAGTTATATAATCTTAGCACTAGAGAAATATCATATATATCCATATGATCAAAAAGATAATAATAATCAAATTAAATTTATATTGAATACACATTATATTATTCACAGGTCAACATAATAATATTAAATAAGCGAGCTTCCCACATCAAATTAATTTCAAAAAAAGCCAGGATAGAATTAAATATTAACACATAGCATGAACTTATATATAAGAACTAATGAATCAATAGATAATTAATTAATGAGATTGAATTATGAACATTACACCAATAAACTAATATTATGGTGGAATCAAAAGATACATTAAGAGAGAGAGACATCTAGAATCAACAATCACACTAGAGACTAACTAATAAAACAATAGATTTCAATCATCACACACATAATTAAACTACACACCTCTCTTTATAATAATAATAATGACGAATAAAATTCCTTTTGCGTCTGTGTGCGTTCTCTATTTACGATCCCTAGTTAAATAGTATGACTCATGTTTCATTCTATTATCATTCATTTATTCACATTTGCGTTTATTCCAACGATCTCGGTTTGCGTTTTCCAACCTCGCGTTCGGATGTCGCCTGTATTCCCTTCGTGCTGTTCCTTATTAGGTCGCACACTTAAGCTTCGTCACATGCTCTCTCGCTCACCATCAAAGTGTCTATACTGTACTCGACTTATCTTCTGAATTAAACTATTCTCCCTTTTTTGCCGTCACGTTATGATATAATGGTATGTTGCTCCTCTATAAAGACCACATATCCAATGTATATTTCGTCCTTTTATTATTAGCGATATTTTCACCTCGTATTGCCCATGGGTAGGAAGCCCAGGTGGTGAACGGTTCATACGTGTGGTGAGGATTGTTTTATTCAACAAACAATTGATGCATTCGTCTCCTTTCTGCGTACTTAGCAATCTCTTCAATTCCCATCATTATCAATTCGACATCATTTGCTCTCATTTGCTACTTCTACCTTTGCTGAATCGTTTCGCTTCTTTACCATATTTATTTCTCTCTCTGAATATCTTTGGATATGCACAGATCACAGGTTCATCGTCTCGTTAGACACTCAGATACAATAGTATCCTAAGAAAGCATACACACATTTACCATACATTATTATCTAAGCTAAAGGGAACAGGCAATCTATATATATCTTAACTTACTCCGTAATCTTCATTGGTGGATGTTTCAACATCAAGTACCCTATGTCTAAATAATAATACATGAGCTATTTAGGAGTCATTAGCCTATATACGGAGCTTGGTCAAATACTATCAGATTCTGTAGAGTCAAATACTTCGGCATAAGAAAAGAGTACATAGTATAAGTCCACATTGAGAGAATATCTATTCTTTACTTGAAAAAATATTCGTCCAGAATTTCGTAACCAAAGAGTGTACATAATATAATTGAGACCTTATCCTCAGTATGCTTATAGAGAGTAATAATCAAGAGTAGAAGAGATTCAATACACAGGTCAAGCTAGGAATTAATATCTTAAGTCAAAAATAAGTAATGAATCGATCGTTTATCTTATTTATCAAAATAAAGTCCCAGTAAAAATGAACTGTCTACTTAAACTGGCCAGAATGGGGAGATAGTTACGTTAAAGATATTATATAATATACGGTGTACAGTACAATACAGTCCAGATCTAGGTGTAAAATATACCTGATTATCAAGGACTTACCCTGGGGGAAGCAAAGTCTCAACTATTTGTAAATTCCAGTATCAATAATATTTGAGTACTACCTATGATGCATTATTCTTTTGAACCCACTATAACAGGTGTACTAACACCCTTCTAATCGTCAACACTAAAGTCCTGCCTTTCACTAACAAGATAAAATCCATCATTAAATATTCCTGGAGGGGTGAAATCCCCTTCTACGTTTGCGAAGGATGCTTGAGAAATAAGTTAATTCATATCACCGACCTACTGATAATGGAGATATACAAAATAGTCGGCCTACACTGCAGAAAGCCATGCACCAGTATAGCTAGCATAAGGAAAAAATATTATCCTGATATGATATGATTCAGTCGAGATAGAAAATCAGAATTAAAATATATCTGCAGTGTTTTTTCAAAATATTCATTCTAAAGTGATCACGTTTCAACTTCTGCCTACTAAAATATAGAGACCAGAACCATACCACCCCGAGAGGTATATATTAATATAAAATATATATGAGTCTAAAGTATGTCAAAAATAAGAGAGTTATATTCTTGGAAATCACTGAGTGAGGTTGCCAAATGCACAAATGTAAGAAGAGCTGAGAGTTTTATGGATATTGAGAATAACCTTCCATTACGATGCTTATACATTGTACAAGCTTACTTATAGAGAGTCCTATACTGGGAAACGAATCACTCGTATCATCACACCTGTTTAAGTCTTATAATGCTTGTTTTCTATCTCTCTCGTCGTCTCTTCTTATGACTCTTGCGGGAACTCGAGTTAAGGTTTACTGAATTATAAGTGTCTGCTCATTATCGAGCACTGTTATCAATTTTCTGCGACTGACTACGATCTCTATCAAAAAAATCACAATTTTTTCTACATTACACAGTGAATAATGCTAAATCACAATGTCTCGTGTATACCAATTCTTGCGACGGAGTTTAAGAAGCTTCGCGAACGATGCCATAATTAAAAACGTATTATAAGATTTATTCATAAATATATCTAACCGTATACCTTTTAAGTCGAGCGAAATAGTTTTCTGTTCAATTCATCACATATGATAAATCACATTTAACATTCTGTAATGAAAGCCACAATTACACTCTGTGTACTCTATATCTACCCTTAACTGTATTTTGGCGAGCTCTCTCGCGCGAGAGAAAACAAACTTTTGTCTCTAATAAGCTTAAAGAGTTTCTTCACATAAAAGGTGATACCTAATAATCCACTTCATCCAATATTATCGTAAAGGCCTGACTTTGTTTTAGTACCTTGATTATAAGTGAAGACCCTACAGGCTTTCATGAGTATACTCCTCTTAAATAGCTTGCACACTTTATCAACTGTGCACATAATTCTAGAACTAGGAAATAGAAGTAGGGAAGATTCAGTGGTTTTATCCAAAAATGAGCTTTAAACACTTTCTATTCTTATAGAGAGAATATTACGATCTTAGATATTTCACCTTAAAATGCTGAACTTTCTAATGAGACATCTAGTAATGAAGCGTAACTTATAGTTAACATAATTCAACGTCGACATAAAGTATTCTAGTTAAACTTGAATAAGAGTTAAAAACCAACTTATTAGGATTATTATATCCACAATCACAAGAGAGTAGATTATTTTATTTATACGGACTCGAGTTTTGTAATTACTACATTAAATTATAGAGCTTGAGTTATATCTGGTGGTATAAGCTTCAATGTCTTTTATTGCTTAGTTTCCAAATTGCTAAGCTAGTCTCTCACATTTACTTATATCATATATATATATGAGAGAGGTAAAAGTATTAAAACAGTGGTGTTATATAAATTACATGGCCAAAACAATAATTATAAACCTCGATGATTTGATCATTGATAATTCAGACTACCATGAATATTTGTGTATGCGTAGCTCAACTAATTAATATAGCAACACTAGATACTCGTATTTCGGGCATTAAGAAATGTATCTTAGCAACTGAATCGTCAATTATTCATGTGGAGCAAACATCATGAACATATGTGGCTTATCAAAATCTTTATAGATGTAAGCATTTCAGATGGAGTATCGCGTTTGATGCTCCTAAACCATTCAAATAGTGATATAAACATCTTAATTATTTTGCACTAAGTTACTATACAAAATGACAATCTTTCCAGTTGTATAATGGAAATTTTGTTGTTGAAGTGTACGTATATCTGTGCTTCCCAACATATTCCTTGAGGAACAACGATGTTTATTATTGATAAAAGAGAGAAAGATACCCATAAATTTATTTTTTATGGAGTACAGAGATCAAGAATCTGAAATATACTGGAAGTTAATATGAGATATTAAAGGATGTGTATATTAGCACAAAGATCGAGTCTTGCTAAGATTGAGAGATAGTGTTGGGTCGCGAACTCTGAATTGAAAGTGTAATGGATAGGTCTGTAAAAAAAAAAGGTGATTAGCGTATTGAGGAACAGAGTTGAGATGTATATAGAGAGTATAGAGAGTGAGTGGAGTCGGGAAAGAAAATAGTAGAGAAAATGGTAGGAAGGCATGAGAATTATTATGTGAAAGAGAGGAAGTCATGTGTGGAAAGATGATAGAATGCACTTTCCCAGATTTATTAAACAGCTAAATTGAAGTATAAGCCCATTAGAAAAAGTAATACACTAAAAGATTCTAGCGGAAACGTATAATAGATAAGGATCATACAAACATAATCTGTGAGGAATTTGAGAGAGTAAGCGATAACTATTGCAAACGATAAGGATGCAAAACCTCTTTTGCGAGATGTTGTGGCCGAAGATACGCACACGGAGAAGCTGAAGACTTATACGTTAAAATGCTTGAGCTTAGATTTGTTAGTAAAAAATTCACACAGTTTAAGAGGTGAGGTTTTCCACTTCGCAAATCAGAGAGAGTAAAGTCGAGCATGTTATAATAGTCGTTTATCTTAATAGAGTATAACTAATAAATAGAGAATTATAAGATATGGGTCAGCATCAGGTATATGAGAGGCATATAGTGAGATTACGAAAAGCGCAAGTATACGGGAGAAATTTTAAAAGAAAGTGAGAAGTTAATGATTTATCACAATGAAAATAATAAGTAGTAAATGTATGTTTATTAATGGTCTCCTCTAATAAGCGCTTGAGCAATAGTTGACGCGAGGAATAACTATTTCACATGAAGAAACCTATAGAGTCTAGAATGAGACGGTAACAAAGTGCGTGGCAGATGCGATGACACA
This sequence comes from Trachelipus rathkii, assembly GCA_015478945.1. NCBI lineage: Eukaryota > Metazoa > Arthropoda > Malacostraca > Isopoda > Trachelipodidae > Trachelipus > Trachelipus rathkii. The sequence goes on from JABUQX010063995.1 coordinate 8,015, forward strand.
ATACATAAGAATAAGGACTATGCCACATGATGTCGGATCAGATACGAAAGACGAGAGTGAATACGAGGATGAGCTAGATGTTAAAAGTAGTTAAGAAGAGTTATACTAATAGAGAGATGATGTGAGTGGAGAAAAAGAAGAGAAGATAAATGAAAGAATGGTCTCGGTTAAAGGTACCAGAATATTACATAGTCAGCAGGTATATGAGTATCTAGCTAAATATAGAACAAATGAAATTGAAAGTTCAAAAGAGAAAGATGCTTGCGATATTATATAAGCCGTTAGGTTTTGGGGTACGGAGAAAAGATGGAGAAATAACCGAAAGAGGATGAACATCACGCATGAGAGAAGATAGAAAAATAGAGGATGGTAAACACAACATGAATTGGAAAGGTAGCACTTGAATGAAGGGCAATACCAATGGAAGAGGAGAGTATATGTCTCGCTAAGAGAGGCATAGAGAAGCTGCGCACCGAGACAAGAGGTTCAGAGAAAGATGAATATAAGGGGATCTGCTTAGAATATGACATAGGGAAGTGGAGATTTGTAGAGAGTTACAGAGGGACGGAGACAGATAGATACATTGAGAGATGGGAGAAAGAACGACATATCGAGCGAAAAGAATGTATTGACACACTCAATAGACTTCCACACAATAGTAATCAGAATATGGAGGTAGTTTGGTGGAAGGATGTATAACGCTGGCGTTATTTAGGAGAATGAGTGCCATACTTAAGCTAACCATACTCAGGAGCGGTATGACATTGGGAGCGACCGTAGTTAATTTAGTAAGGAGGCCAAGGAGTCAATGCAGGGATAGCGGAGTGTAGAAGAGAGATTTGCCTGAGAGAGAGAAATCCTAAGACCAGGTAAATCAGAAGATTGAAATCTACTAAGTGACAATGACACAATTTCGTATGTCTAAGAAAGAGTGCCCGTAAATAGATGATTGAGTAAGCAGGATACTGGAAGTTGATCTGTACCCTTAAGAACACGATTATTTATCGATAGAAAGGTAGAGAAACCGTTACCAGAGAATGTGAGGGAGATCTGTAATCAAAGAAGATATAGTAGCGTTTGAAGACTCTTGTCCTGTGGATATCGAGGAGTAGAAGTGAGAGAGGACAAAGAATGAGAATCTGTAGAGAAAGTCTAATAGAAGAGCAAGATCACACGATGTTGTATATCTGAAGGTGTAGCCAGAGTATTAACTGCTGGTAACATTTCGAGAAAGATCAGTAAATGGATCTGTATATAGAGCCGCGTCGTGATGAGAATCAGCGAGCCGGGACTGCAGCTCTGGTGACTCAGCAACTAAGGCGTTCGCGATTATTAGGTAGTGGTAGAAGTATGTGTATTTTGGATCAGAATATCTTTACCACTGAAAACAAACGGAGGATATAGAAAATGCAGGAGAGAATAGAAACGAAGATGTGATAAAGTTACTAATCAATGAGAGTTTTATATGGCACTTTTATGACTAGAACAGTGACATGATGAATAGAAGACTAAGATGCGAGTTAGGATAGATTATTAGATGAGAGGGTATAAATAAGAGTAGTGTAGTAGGAGATAGGATTTTAGGATATAGAGTAGGAATTCAGGGTGGTGGACTTCATGATGGAGATATGTCATATAGCTGATTAATGAAAGCGAATTAGCGTGAGAGCGCCTGAATAGGATAAGATACAAGAAGTGAGAGATGATGCAACTTGGATGATGGTTTAGCAGAGTATAAAAGGAGAGTAATAGTGAGGAGATACAAAGGGTTGAATATTGATCTGCGCCATATATTCGGAGGTTATAATTAAATTGCGAGATATATCGTATTATTGGAAGGGTGAGGTTTAATGATAAATGAATTGGCGCCAGGTCGAGGATCGAAGGACATATTATAATGCTGAAAGCAGAAAATTAGAAATAATAAGGCGAAATAGTACTAAGTCGAGCTTCTCAATCATTAGGAATAAATGATAACTTAGAATGTGGAGAGCGATCATTGCTAAGTTGGCTATTCGATGGAATATGTGCGGAATCAATTGAGAATAATTAAGAAATGAATAAGGGATAAGATTACGAGTCGAGTTCTCAAAGATGGGAATATTGGCGATGTGAGATAAGGATAGGATAAAATGTTAGGGAGGTTCAGAGGGGTCCCCATTTTCTGGCATAGAGTTGAATGAGAGGTTCGCGCGGAGCGATGCTAGAACGGCTAAAGAAAGGTCTAATTGGATTATTGGAATGACAGAGATGAAACATTTTAGCAATTCAGGGTGCAAGTTTCGAAGCCCAAGTTTTGAAAACCACAGGAAGGATACCATCAAGATCTTACACCTTCTTACTTTAAAGCTCATAGAATACCTAAATAACATAATTAGAAAAAATTATAATATTAAGCATAAATGAGTTGAAAGCTCCGGAATCAAAGAGTTCAGCTTTAGCAGAAGTAAAACAACAGTCGTGCTCTTAGAAGAAACCATAGGAAGGAAAGAGGAAAAAGTAAAGTTAAAATGGATTTCTTTTTGAGGGGGGAGAAATGCCAGAAAGACCACAAACAAAAGAACCAGAAAGATTATTGTGCTTTCGACGGAGAAAATGTCTTTTAATGAAACAGAGAATAGATTTTGCACCATTCCAGGATGAGATTCTGGAGTTTGAAGATGACGATAATTCCCGAAATCAGCATCATGCTGAGGAATCGGAAAAGAACAAGTAGAGCTAAACCAAGATTTATTAATTTCAGTTCAAGGGAAAGAAAATAGAATATACCGCCCCATGCAAAGTAAAATTACCTCGGTGATACGTTCTGCATATTCCGAAGGATCTTAGAACTGGGAGCAAGCTGGGCCAAGGTGTCTGAAAGTTTATAAATATTTACGGGTAATGTGGTTGGAAATGAGAAGGAACGGGATGATGCGAATGCTGTAGTAAGGAAAGTTTGTGAATGGTCAGGATGGTGAACAAATTAAATCGTTTGGTGAATGTAACGGGAAAATAAGTCTTGAGTGCGGTAGAGTCTTCATGAGGGTATGTTGTTACCTGTGTTATTGTATGGTAGTGAGACTAATATCTGCAATAAAATGGAAGGATCTCAACTTCAATGTGCTATGCTGATCAAAATAAATTCCACTAATAAATACTAATAAAATGAGGAATGAACGTATTAGAGAGTTGTGTGGTGTGAAGAAAGGGGTAAATGAAGTATGTTGAAATGGTTTTTGGTCACGTGAAAGGATGAATGATAGTCGTGGTTAAGCGGATGTAATAGTGGTGCGAGTGTTGTTGGGAACCGACCGGCTTGGGAGACCGAAGAAAAAAGTGGATTGAATCGGTGAACGAATCTGAAGGAAGAGAAATGTTGAGTTTGCAGAGGGCGAGCAATAACAAAGGTGCAATGAATAGGAGCGAATGGGCGGGGTTATTGTAATGGGGGGCATCGGTTTGTGCCCATCCTTGGGCCTGAAGGGATGAACCCTTACATTGACGATTTACCGAGGTCAGGGTCCGTCGCGTCCCATGAAGCTCTTCAGGGTGGATTTTTCTGTCTGTGACCGAGCTCACTAATTAATGCGTAAAGAGGGGGCGGTACGCGGCTGGCGCTTTCTTTCTCGCATTGTCCATACTCTCCTACTGCTTTTCTTTCCGATGCTTGTAGCGCTCCTTACTCCAATCTTGGGGAAAATAAGGTTAGGTGAATAAGAAAGAAGAAAGAAAAAATATATATATATATAATATACTATAGTATATATATATGTATATATTAATATTAATATATAGTCTATATATATATTAGTATATATATTATATATATATATTAATAATATTTAATATTAAAGAAGTAGACGGCAGGGATGTGTTATGTCCCCTTGGTTTTTCAATTTGTATATGGAATGGGTTTTGAAAGAATTAGATTGGGGGGGGTGGCAGGAAATGGTGTTAGAAATGATGGAGAATGGAGGTGTGTGGGAGAGTGCCCCTACCTATTATATGTGGATGATTTGGGTTTTGTGTGGGAATCTGAAGAAGTTTTAGAGAGGGATTGGTAGAGAGATTTGGCAGTGGGTGTAAAAGGAGGGGTTTGAAAGTAACGTAGATAATAGGTAAGGTTATGGTTGTCAGTGAGGACGGTCCTCAGTGTGAAGGTTATGTTAGATGGTGAGCAGCTGGAGACAAGTGTCCCTGAGTTAATATGTTGGATATAATGTTTGGATGAGACGGGGAACGGATGATCGCAGTATAGTAGGAAAGCTGTGAATGGCAGGAAGCTAGCTGGTGCCAATTAAATCGTGGGTGAACGTAAAGGGACTAGTCTTGAGTGCGCTAGGGTCCTTACATGAGGGTATGTGTGTTAACCTGTGTTAATGTATAAGTAGTGAGACTAATTCGTCTGGCAAATACAGAGGTATATTCTAAAGCTTCAACGTGTTCAGGATGCGACTCTTAGGGGCGTGTTAGGTGGTGAAAAGAATTTATAAAATGAAAAGAATGAGAACCGTATTAGAGAGTCTCTAGTGTGTGTAAAAAAAAGGGTAAGATGAGCGTAATATAGAGTGAAAAGTACGTTGAGAGTGGTTGTGGTTCATATGGAAAGGATGAATGAAGTCGGTTGGGTTAAGCCGGATGTATAGTGGTGAATGTGTTGGAATGCGACCGGCTGGGAGAAAGGCCAGGGTTGATTCGAGTGGCCTCGACGATTGTCGAAGGAGAGAGGTGTGGAGTAATGGCAGAGGCGAGAATAAAGATGCAAAATAGGAGTGAAATGAATGGCGGGGTTTTGGTGAGGGGTATGGTTGTGGCCCACACCGGGCCAGGGGATGAACCCTCTACTTGACTTGGCTCTATGCCATAGTGAGGGTCCGTCGCGGTCCCTTTGAGCTCTATTTGGGAAGTTTTGTCTTGAAGTGGACGAGTTGCTCACTAACTTGTCCTGAAGGAAAGCTAAGCTGTACATAAAAACAAAATAGGGGGGGCCCAACACCAGCTAGTTTAACTTCAAACCTAAAGTTATGAAACGAAAACACATTAAAGCTCCAAAAAAAAATGTATGTTTATAAATTTTTGCAAATTACTCCTTCAGTATCTATCGATTGAATGTAACTTTTTCAGTTTTTCTATTAATAAACCCTTAAAAAACGTCGTCTGGTTACATATAGGTCAGTTTTTTTGTTCGCCAGATTTAGTCTGTGGCAAGTGCCGCCCACACTCCCCTTTCCTGGCGATACGCCCGAGTAACGATAATATATTGTTATATATATATATATCTATATATATATATATATATATAATATATATAATTATAATATTAATATATATAGATATATCAATATATATATATTATATATATATATCTTATAATTATTAATCATATATAAATTATATTATATATTACATTCTGTAGCAATCGGTGCGGTCCGTTTAGCTTAACCACAAATTGATCAAAATTATTTTCCAAATGCAACGTCAAATATAAGTATTTGGAATCACCATTTAGATTCAGACTAAGGCTCGTACCTCAAGAATGTTTAAAATGATATTAACAATACTATATTACGGAATTGGAGTTAAAAGTTAATAAAGAAAATAAATATACTTTGTGCTTAGTAATATGATATGCAGGAGACTCGGACTATGTAAGGCTTACGAAGTATCTAGGATGAGCCTATTGGTAGAAGCCTAGTTGGATTTTTATAAACTCATTCGAAAAAAATGGCCGTATGTAAATTTTAAAGAATATATTTAAAAAATCTAAAAATCCGGTTTATACTAGCCCGGATTCTCTACCGTGAAACAGCTAGCTAAATAATATACATATAATAATAAAATAGAGAAATTTCACTTAATGAACCCACGGCCACTTCGCAGGGCCTACTTATTTTAGATATTTTAATTAAATATTTTCACTAAAACTATACAATCACCTTATTTTAACACTCACCACTAAAAAATGCATATAAATGTTTATTATAAAATATAATACTGTTTTGGTAATTAGTAAAATATTTGAAAATAAGAGTACAAAAATTCAAGCATCTGCAACGTAACTTTTCTTGCATCAGAGTGATATAAACAAGCCACGCGTTGCGAACATGAAAATCATAGATTATATTTACATAGTGGTGCAGTTTTATCCAAATTTCTCATGCTATATAACCTCCATCCAGAGGAGAGATCCAAGTGAATTACTCCAGGAAGCGTTCCGGCCACCTCACCTCGACCTCTACTCGATCTACCCCTTGAAAAAGCTGGAGTCGGAGTCGGAGCATTGGAAACATGAGCGAGTGTTTGAGAACGAGTAATGGGACGAGCAGGCAGGGATGGAGTCGGAGCTGGTGGGTCCAAGGCATTACTCGTCCGTCCAACGGGTGAACCTATCGATACAAGTGAGGATGTACCGCTTGCCATGAGAAGGAGAAAGAGGGCCAACAATGTCAATGTGAACCCTCTCAAAGCGTTCACCAGGAGGTAAGAAAGTGCCTAAGGGAGCCTTAGTATGTTTTTGCACTTTAGAACGTTGACAAGACATACATGTGCGTGTCCAATTTGCCACGTCGGCATTGACTTGAGGCCACACAAAACGAGTTGTCACCAGTTTGCGTGAAGCCTCGATGCCAGTGTGTGAGAGCGAATGGAGGTTGAGGAAGACTGCCTTTCGAAAAGAAGGTGGAACGAAATGACGAGGATTACCTGTCGAAATGTCGCACAGGAGCCTCCTCTCAATGCCGGGGAGTTTGAGCCACTGCAGCTGTAGAGAAGAGTCCTGTTGGAGATCAACATGATCTTCCTCTTGGCTCGTAGCCATCTCTTCATAATCAATGTCAGGAATGGAAGAAAAAGCGTTAATTTCAATCCGGGGAAAGTACATCCGCGGTGAAATTATCCACTCCGGAGATGTGGCGTATGTCCGTAGTAAACCGAGAGACATACTCAAGGTGTCTCACTTCTCTCGGAGTGCCTTTCATGGTGATAGACCATAACGAATGTGATAGGTTTGTGGTCGGTCAGGATATGAAACTCCCGACCTTCTAAGAAGTACCTGAAGTGGCGAACAGCAAGGTACATGCCAAGCAACTCCCAGCCGAAAGCACTATACCATGTTTCAGCAGGTTGAGGCTTGCGTGAAAAGAAAACAAGAAGAGACCAAACGCCATTTAGAAATTGCTGGAGAACAGCGCTGACAGCAAAATCAGAGGCATTCACTTGCCCTCTTGTTGATGCAGAGTCCTGAGGATGGACGAGAAGGGTGGCAGAGGCAAGGGCCTCTTTTGAAGCCTCAAAAGCAGACCGTGCTTGAGAAGACCAGTCTACCTTTGTGGAACTGCCCCGCTTTTTAGGTCGTATGAGAGCAGTAAGAGGGCCTAAAAGGGCAGCAGCTGAGTGCAGAAACCGATGATAAAAATTAATCATCCCCAGATATTGGCGAAGCTGTTTTTAATTCTGAGGAAGAGGAAAGGCGCGGATAGCGTCAACACGGTCTACAAGAGGGAAAATTCCTTCAGCAGAGACCGTGTGACCCAAAAAGGTAAGGAAAGACGCACTGAATACGCACTTGGCAGGATTGAGACGTATGCCAGCGTCGTTCAATCTATCAAAAACGGCACGTAAATGAACTTCGTGTTCCTCAGGAGAGGAGGAAGCAACGAGATCGCCCAGATAAAGCCCAGGCAAACGGAAGACCACGAAGAACGGAATCAATGAGTCTCTGAAATGACTGATCTGCATTTCTCAAACCGAAAGGCGTCCTCGTATACTCGAAGAGACCAAGGGGAGTGATCACAGCTGCCTTGGGGATGTCTTCCGGAGCTATAGGAATCTGGTGGTAGGCCCAAATTAAGTCCAGTTAGAAAAGATAGTGTTTCCAGCCAGATGGGAAGTGAAGGACTGGATATGTGGAACCGGATACTTAACTGGAGTTGTGACAGAATTCAAGTCCCTAAAGTCACCACAGGACCTCCAATCCCCCGTAGTTCCTTTAGGGACCATGTGGAGCGGAGAGGACCAACAACTCTTGGATGGGCCCACAATGCCAAGCTCTAACATGTAATCAAACTCAGCCTTCGCAGCCTTGAGTTTCTCTGGTGGGAGACGATGAGCTCGAGCAAAAGTGGGTGGGCCCATGGTCTAATGTGGTGCTCTACAGAATGCTTAAGCTGAAGAGCAGGGATGCAATAAAGTGGGAAATTCCTTCTGCAGAAGGGTAAGAAAGGGAGAGACAACCGAAGAAGAAGAAGAAGGGGAAGAAGAAGAAATACCCTTCAATGCAGAAGAAATAATAGAACCGGAAGAAGTGAGAGAAGTGGCACCGTCAACAAGACGACGATAACGGAGGTCCACCATAAGGTTAAAATGTGGCAAGAAATGTCGGCTGTGTCACATCAGCGACGAGAAAAGCCCATGGAAATTGTCGGCGAAGAGAAAGATCTAGTCTACACAAACGCTCTCCGTAGACCGGAATAGAAGAGCCATTTGCGGCGAAAAGTTGACGGCCAGAAAGAGGGACAGCGGAGTCCTGAGAAGGATTTATAGGGACCAAAGTGAGGCTAGCGCCAGAATCGACCAAGAAAGAAAGGTTAGTGGAGCGATCATAGACACGAAGAACATCTTGTGTAGTAGGAGGAGAAGAAGAAGAGCCAGCAACCTCCGACGCTCCTATGAAGGACCGGCTGTCGAGTTTCCCTGTTGGAAAGAACAGGGAGAAGCACACTTCTTCGCTTCCAAACCATATGTTTGGTGATAGTAACAGTACCCATGAGGATACTGTCGTTGACGTGAAGAAGAAGCAAAAAGGGAACAGTTATTACGAGAACGGTTATAAGACGAAGAGCGGGCACGGGAACGAAAAGTGTCATTGGTAATAGCAGTAGTAAGAGATAACAGAGCAGACTTCACCTCAGCCAAGCCCGCTTCGAGAGCCGAAACACGAGCATCGAGAGATGAAAAAGAAGAAGAAGGATATAGAGCGAAAGCGTGAGAATAGGAAGGTTGCGGTGGGTGGGAAAAAGGAGCCTGAGAGGGAAAAGCAACAGAAAGCGGTGGAGAAGCAAGAGAGGAAGGAAGAGCGCTGGGGGCAGGGGAAGAGTACTGGGGAATGTGTTGGGTGTGGGGTGCGGCTGTTTGGGGGGGAACAAGAGTGGAAGACACAGGAGGTGTAGGAGACACTGCGAACGCACTGGAAACAGTAGCTGTCAGAGGGCGAAAAACTCTGTCTGCTGTAGCGGCAAACTCAGTGAGGGAAAACGCCGGATTTAATGACTGCAGAACACTGTGATGTTCGGCGGGCATCTTCTGGAGGAAAAGAGTTCGAACTATTTGTTCCTCCCGTGAAGACGGAGTACCGCCTAACAAATTCAGCATCCTTACCATTAACTCCGAGGGTTTTTGATCCCCCAATGTTATTGCTGCAAAAGAAAGGAAAAATGAAAAAAAATTTAGGTGAAAAAACCCGGGCTCACTGTTTTGTTTAAATGTTTTTTTGTTTTTTTTGCTAACCCTGGCTCGTATATTGAAAGACTGCTCCACTTTATAGTTTCTCTACAACAAGAGTCGAAGGACAAGAAAATTTTATAAACTTTGATCAATTCCCCTCCAAGAAATCTTTCCATAAAAAACTTGTCCATTTTTTAAATCTCATCTAACTCTATTTTCAAAACCATAAATCATCCTTGTACTTTTACATTTTATTGCCTTTAACACATGTATAAACTTTTCCTAGGTATGTACTACAAATTTACGCTAATATTCAATTAACGACCTAACTTTACTCTTATATAGTTCCTCATTAACCATTTGCTCTTGTCAGCAGCATTATTATTTGTTACCTAACATTTTGTTTGCTTTGTTGTTATACGTCCTAAATGTTTCTCTCATACTTTCGAATTACTACTAATAGTCTGCACTGTTTTTTCAGTCTGTCGTATATTAAATTCCTTATTTGAGTTTCCAATATAAAACTATACTTTTTGTGAGCGAATTCATTTGCCACTTATGAGCCCAATCAAGAGTTTTTTTTTATTCAAGTCATGCTGAACTTGCATACAACTTTCTAGATTCCCGACAGTATAGTAGTCAGTTTAATATCATAAACTGGATTAGAAGTCTTACGTTTTATTCCTTCATCTAAATCGTTATCTTCCGATACTCAATCAATCAATCTTGTATCCAATTAGAAGCCACTCTACCTATTCCAGTCTAAAGATGGGCAAAATCAAAGATATGAAAAAAATAGATCATTTATTCCCTATTGTTGCCCTAATTTTAAACAATCCAGTGGCAAAATCATATGAAAGATGATAAACTATAAGAAGTTATTGCTGCCGTATTGCTTTATTGTCTGGCGAATCTGACATCTTTTCATATGATTTTGTCATTTGTTTGTTTAAAATGATGGTGGTTGAAAATAAAAGGAAATACTCGATTTAGGTTTTTAACATATCTTTGGTGACTCGTGGATCGAAGTCATGAACGATTTTGCCCATCTCTATTCCATAGTGGAAAATTTATGCATTAGCCTATAATAGTATTGGGAGTGGAGGGGCTTTTTTTAAATGCTTTCCGAATATAAAAAATAGCAGGAAAGCTTCCTAACACAACCATTCTTAAACTATAAATTCCAAAAGGTTTATCTGACGATCTACCCCTCCTAAAATAGTGTTGAGAGTTGTTATATATTATTATCCGATAAAATGTTTCCCTTCGATCTTTCAGTATTCTGTAGCACAATTTTGGCTTATAATAGGGGCATACTTAAAAGAGTTAATAATGTAAATGCACAATCAAGTCTAAGTCTTGACAACACAACTTGTTCTTATGGATGAACAAACGGATGGACATCACAATTTGTTCTTGTGAATGGACAAACGTTGGATAGATGGACAACACAACTTGTTCTTATGAATGGACAAACGTTTGTTTCACTGGTAATTGTGTCTGGAGAAGCCGATCGTGCAAGTCTTCCTTTGTAAATAAATATCCTTATAAAAGGATTTTGTATATAAGTTTATAATGCATTAACATTATGGTAAAACTGCATTAATACAACTATTAATTAAAAAATTAATTGATAAATATTTAAATGTATCAAAAGATTACACTCAATCAGCTGTTAGTCGAGAGAGAGTTTGTCTCTCCCCTCAGCTGGTACCGAAAGTCATCTGAAATTTCTCTCTCGATTTTTCTATTAGCACAAATTAAAATTACGGTAGGCCTGCTTCTTTATTTTACCGTAACCGTTAATAATTGATGATATCGTCTGAAACTTGCTCCAGACTTCATTCTTGTGCAAAGAAAAGTTCCACCTCTCACAAATGTATATCTTAGTTTTAGCCAAAGTACTAACAATTTATATTTGTTGCCATCAATTACTATAAGGATTGGTAGAGGAAAAGTTTCAGCTTCAGTTCGATGCCTAGTCGACTGTGGCTCACAGAGGTCCTACCTTTCTAAAAGATTTCTTGACAAACTCTATAACACGCAGAAGAATCATCAAAAATCACCTCAATCCGATATAAAAACCTATTTAGGTGTTACCACCCGCAGTTTGAAAGAGACTGTTCTTGATGTATATATATGGACCAGTCTTGTTTCACCCTTCCTCTCTTGGTTGAAGAGAATCTTCAATTAAGTTATGAGATTAAGTTCGTAGATCAGGCTCTAATTAATTTATGAAATAAATCTTACAAATTGGCTGATTCTGGCTATAAAGAGTCTAATAACTCATTTTTTGATTTGGATGCAGGGATGGCACGGAAAAAAAATCTATCAAATTGATTTTTTCAACGATTTTTCACTTCTTTTTTTGCCACCAAAATCAGATTTTTTGCTTTATATATAATACATATATATATATATATATATATATAATATATATAAATATATATAATATATATATATATATATATATATATATATTAGATTATATATATATATATATATATATATATATATAATATAATATTATATATATATATATATATATATATATATAATATATTTTAATTTTTTGATATCTTAAAATTTAAAGTGATTTAATTTTTCAATAGAAATAAACAAATTAGAATTATAAATATCATAGCAAGGCTACTCTGTTTCAAATTTTTACAATTCTATTTTAGTTGTGACGGAGAAAAAACAAATTGTTTCTTGAATTTCAATGCTTTATTTGGGGGCATTATGCAGAACTTAAACCAATAATTCAATTTAGATGACTTAGTTCCGTTTAATCAAAGCACCAACAATTTATATTTGTTGATGTATATATGGACCAGTTTTTTTTCACCCTTCCTCTCTTGGTTGATGAGGATCTTCAATTAAATTATGAGATTAAATTCGTAGATCAAACTCTCCTTAATTTCAAAAATTAATATCACATATTGGCTGATTCTGGTTTTAAAGAGTCAATAACTAAATTTTTAATTTGGATGCCTCATTAGGCATCAATTTAATAGAGTATTTACCTCAACTTGAATTGATTGAATACTTTAATGATCTTGATAGAACTGAAGAGATAATCCTATTATTCCATTGTGAAATATTACAAGTTTCAGAACTTATAGGCGACGCAAAATTTCAAGTGTGCCTTCAGTTGTTCAAAATCATAATTATTTTTCCAAAATCAAAATTTAAATCAAAATCAATTGCAGGTTAACCGTACTTTAGAAATGTCAGTCTTAAACCTGTACATTCTTATTAATCCTTTAAAGCATTTCATATGTACTTCAGAGGTAGAGCAAGGATTAGAAAACATGTTCAAATTAGAGTCCTTAGGTATAGAAAGTATGCATAATAATAAATCTGAAGATGATTTGAAACAGATTGAAAAATTCAAAGGTAGTATAGAGTTCAAAGATGGGAAATATCAAATAGATCTTCCATGGATTGAAGATAAACTTCCTTTGTTGCCATCAAACTATAACATTGCTCTTGCAGTGCTTAATAGAGTTCATAAAAATTTAGAAAGAAAAGATTTAGTTAAAGCCTATGATGATGTCTTTCAGCAACAATTAGCTGATGGTATTATTGAAGAGTTCAAAGTATCTCCCTCTGAGTATAAAAATTATATTTGGGTGTCCTCACAGACCTGTTATCAAAACTGATGAACAAAGTATCAACAAAGGTCCGGCCTGTGTTTAACTGTTCTTTTAAAACAATTCTTTAACATCTCTAAATGAGGCAGCCTATACTGGACCAGATCTTATGTCCTCCTTGTTAGGTCATTTATTTCGGTTCAGATCAAATCAGTTTGTCATGTTATCGGATATAAAACAAGCCTTCCTTCAGATTAAGTTAAAATCTATTGAAGACCGCAATCGCTTTTGCTTTTTTGGAAAAGTAATGGTCAATTTAAAGGCTTATCGATACTCAACCATAGTGTTTGGTTTCACATCTTCACTTTTCATCCTCAATTATATCATCAAGCATCATGCTCAGTCTTATGAGGATGATGCATGTACTCAGATTCTATTGAATAATTTTTTTTGTAGATAATTTAATTATTAGTGGCAATGATCTACAACATTTAAAAGAACTTTATTATGAATGCAACAAAAAAAGAATGGAAGATGGTGGTTTCCATCTTAGAAGTTGGGACTCTAATAATATCATTAAGAATTGTTATGGAAGCGAGGTTAGAAATTCAAAACATCAGGAATCAGGAAGATAAGGTTCTTGATATCTTTTTAATCTTTCTTACAGATTAAGTAAAACTAGCAAAATTTTCAGTAAATGCTGAGCAAATACCAAAATATTTGTTATATGCCTTTTCCTTTCTTATCTTTTAAATATTCTTTTTACCCGTAACTTTAAGAGGTCCGGTTATTAATTAGGAAATTATGGGCAAGTTAGGTCTCGATGGGATGAAAAGGTCCCGCTGATGTTTTTAGTTTCCTGGTCTTCACTATGTTCAGATTTAAATAATTACATTAATATTCGAAATTGAAAGGTGTGCTTTCTCACCTTCTCCCTCAAACTCTTTATTCGTATTTTGTGGAGCCTTCTTCATTCTTGTTAGGTTTTTCGGTTTATATATAGGTCAAGGGTTCTAATTTAATATTTCTCAAGGCCAAGGTGGGCCCCTCTCAAATCTAGGGCTTTTGCCCTCTTTGGAGTTGTTGTCTGTGTTCTTTTTTTTCAAATTTAAAATCAATATTATCAGAAATTTCTAATGTTCAGTTCAAAAACATAAAGGTGTTGTAGATGCTCAAATTGTCTTTTCATGGCTCCCTGTCCGAAAGAGCAAAAAATAAAAATGTTTTGTAAAAATAGGCTCAAAGAAATTTATCAAATCAAAAAAATCAAGTTGTACAAGTACAAAGGATCCATTTCTTATGCTTACATCAATACTGCTGAAAACCCAGCAAGCAGATCTGATTACCAGAGGTGTTACAACCTCTGCTTTTCTTTCAAAATTGCCATTATGGCTAAAGGGTCCTTCTTGGATACTTTTAGGATCAATCTCAATGGCCTATTAGTAAACTTAAATGTTTGTCTGAGCCAATAGGAAAAGACTTTACAATGTAACAACATCTGTGTATTGTTTTTTCCTTTCGCGTCTTTGTTTACCATTAAGATTACTCAAGTGTTGCATAGGCTTATAAAAGAGTAAACTTCAAAAATATTCAAAACTTCATTAGCAGGAGAAAGGGCGGCATGAAGATTGTTGAATCAGGAAAGCCCAACTCTATTGGTTGAAGATTATGGCAGCAGCATTGTTTTTCTAAGGAAGATATTATTTCTCCAAAATCCTAAAAAGGATGAAATTCCACCGCGGTCAATCAACTTTAACTGTATTCATAAAATGATAAAGGCCTAATCCGATCCAAAGGTAGAATTGCCAAGACACTTTTATATAATGATGATGTGATAAATCCAATTCTTCTTGGCAAGGATCATCATCATCTCACTAGATTAATCATAAGAGATTTTCATTCTAGGTGTCAACACTTGGGTATTCAAACCACTATCAATTTCATCAGATCTCATGTCTTCTGGATTACCAAGGCCAGGCAGGCTGTAAAGAATGTTTTGTCAGACTGTATAGTATGCAAAAAATTTAACAGTATACCCTTTAAATATCCAAAAATAACTAATCTTCCTCATCATAGAGTTAAATTTGTGTGTCCTTTTCAGCAAACTGGTGTGGACTTTACAGGGCATCTCGTTGTAACAGATTAATGATAAGGAATTTCAAAAATGTATCTATTTTTCACCTGCCTTAATATCAGAGCTATTCATTGTGTCCTTCCAGATATGTCCACTTGAATCCTTTTTTACCTTTCATTTCCAACGTTTTTCACAATTATAATGGCATACCGTTCCAATTTGTACTTCAGAATAAATGCCAGGAATTTTCAAACAAGGTGGGAATTACTGTTAGAATCTTTTGTCTTCAAATATGTTCTCCGAACATATATGTGTATCAATAACATCAAACATTACAAGATTCAAGGTCTATTCCAGTTGGGTGGGATTAGTTTGGGAGAGAATGATACGAACAGTTAAGGGATGTCTCTATAAAACTATTGGTAAAGCAACCTTAACCTACTTCCAACTGTTAACAAGTATTTCAAATATCACCAATGTTATCAATTCAAGACCTTTAACCTATAGGTCATCAGATAATGATTTGGAAATTATTGCTCCAAATTCCTTTTTGAAGCCTTATGGCAACTTAAACCTCATATTCAATGAAGTTTCCACCCCCATATGGAAAAAAAACTTCCTCCCTCACAACAAGACTTAGCCATAACTCAAACTGCTCAAGGAAGAGTTTTGGAGACTTTCAGGGAATTATGGTATGAGTCTTACCTATTAAATTTGCGCCAGACTAGTAGAAATCTCTATCAGTCAGAGTTGACCAACAGAATTTAAGGTTGGAGATATAAGTTCTGATACACACACCTAATAAACCTAGACCCTTCTGGCTTTTGGGTAGAGTTCTGGAAGTCATTGTTGGTGATGACAATAAGATCAGGAGTGTGTTATTAAAAAGGGGAGATGGACAAACCTGTCATTATTCTATTTGTCATCTCTACCCATTGGAGTTATCTATTACCCACTCTGTCTCCAGTGGAGAAACTGATGCTGAAACAAATGCAGTGATTTCTCCAATTCAGATGGCCAAAATAATGAAAATACAGATCAAGTTGATCAATCAAATTCAAATTCCAGGTATTCAAAAGTAAAATAGTGATACTGCTATTGCTAGATGTACAACCTTCAACTTCAGGTATAAATCACCTCAACTCAATGACTCTCAACAGAATCAAATTGCTCGCTCAATTCAGTCAAAGAAAAACCTCTTTGACAGGCTGCTGTCAAGTGTTCAAGAATTCCTTCGCAGGAATTTATCTGATTTGTAAAAACTTTAATTCTTTTAATTGCAATGGTTTTCATTGCAACTCTTCAGTGGGAGGGATATAAAAAACTATTTATATACTTCACATATATATCTTCTATTTTGCTCATTTAGTATTTTATTTTAGGAGATATATGGTATTTTATTTTAGGATTTAAAAACAATTTGCTATATACAATTTTTATCCATTAGTTTTTTTTAGCGGAATTTATATTTTTTTCTACATGTGGTATCCAATTTTTCACTTAAATTTTACTCTAAAAAATCACTCTTGCGGACAAATTGTGGAATCACTTCAAATTCAAAAGAGGTACTATTTAGTCGTGTTTTTGTAATCAAATTTATAATCAAAATGTAAAAGGGTATAGAGGTAAATTTCTTCATTTCTTTTCAAATATTTTCACTATCAACCTATCTCTATTCTCTTTACCTTCTCACCAATCAAATTTACCCTAACTAAGATTTTAAGTGATAGATTAATAAAACCAAAAGGCAGAGTTATCTATGGACTATCAAGATCTTATTCAAAGAGCAAAAAAATCTTTGAAAACAACAAATTCAGGTAAGGCTAATGTAGATTCACAATTGTACTTATATATCATTTTTTAAATCCTTATAGTAAGCACAAAAGCATAAAAGAAAACGGCTCTATATTTCGACTGTTAACTCCACAACTCCCCTTCCTTTAGTGTGGAAAGTTGCACAGAAAATATCTCGTCGCTCCAACAACTCCTCACCCACAGTCCTCCGTTATGGGCCTGATATACCGACACGATCTCCGCTCCTGCTGTTGTTGCAGATGCATTATAGGTTATAGTTTTGCTAGCCACTCGAGCCCTTTCCGCTATCCTGAAGCCTTTCAAAAATTGAGAACTAACACTGCACTGCCAAACTTTTCAACAGCGGAGGGGGAAGACCACACCTATAACCGTCCTTTTACATTTACAGAGTATATCAAACTGCACTGGCGAATAGCAAAGACGATGCCCTTGGCCTAGACATGATTTCGTACATTATGCCCCATCATATTCACCCCCTCGGCATCAGCTTTTTTTCCTGGATCTCTATAACAGAATCTGGATCGAATCTTTTTTTTTTTTTTCATCTATTTGGACTACAGCTTTTGTAATCCTTATCCCCAAACCTGGGAAAGATCCAAAGTTGGCGGACAACCAAAGACCAATTTCGCTGACCTATCATACCTGTAAATTAATGGAGAAAATGGTTTCATTCCGCCTTCTCCATGTGGAGAGTCGCCAGGCTTTTTCAACCTTCCAGTTGGTCCCCCCAAAAATCGTTTGACCGCTGATCCCTTGTTAAAACTGAACCATGACATCCGGGAAGCCTTCTCAACTGGTGGGATGGTTCTTGGTGTATTTTTTGACCTTGAAAAAGCTTATGACACAACGTGGAGATCTGGAGTTCTCCTTAAACTCCACTTGCTTGGTTTCCGTGGACAACTTCCCATTTTCATTAAATGCCTTCTGCCAAATAGATCCATCCAGGTTCGGTGCTCTTTTATTCTGTCACACCACTTTACTCTGGATGAAGACGTTCCGCAGGGTAGTGTTCTAAGTGTATTGCTATTTGCTCTCGGATTTAATGACATAGTTACTTTTATCCCACGACGGTCAATTTTCTCTCTATCTGATGACCTTGCGCTATTTTAGCCGCGTTCTGCCAGGCTCCTTTTCTTGAACGGCACTTCACCTAGGCTATGTAGAATATTTCAACAATGGGTAAACTCACATGGCTTCCATTTCTCACCCACCAATACCTCAGCAGTACTTTTTAAGAAAAAAGGGAATCGAAGAACCTGACACCTTCTTCCAGCGAACCTAACATTATATGGTTCGCCCATTCCTATAAATTTCTAGGACTCATTCTAGATGACTACTTAACACACGTACCGCATATTAAAATCCTGAAAACGACTTGTCATCGCGTGCTTTACCTATTACGCCAACTCGCCTCAAAATCTTGAGATGCTGATCGTGTCAATTATACGTCTCTATATTGCCCTAATCCGATCGAAGTTGGACTATGGCTGTGTAATATATGGTCAGGCCTCCCCAACTCTACCACACCTGTTAGATCCAATCCAAAACGAGGAGATTCGTATCTCCACTGGAGCTTTTCGATCGTTCCCCGGATGAGCCTTGAAGTTGAATCTAACGTGATGCCACTCTCTCTTCGGAGGGAATACATCATGTGCACAAGTTATTTATCTTCGTTTTCAAACCCCAATACCGTCTGCTCTGACACCGATTCTGCGGGAGATACCTCATAATCCTAATTACTGGCATTTGCAAACACAGTTTATAACATCCATAATTAACTTCTTCAACATCCCTTTGCAAAAGGTGCTGCCTTTCTTTTATGACGAAGGGTATACACCTTGGCCATTCCCTGCTCCCACCATTTGCTAAGTCCTAACCTCTCTCTCCAAATCTATCCACATTGCTGCCTTGTTAAAGTTCACGGTGAATTTGCTCCGGTGTTTACTGACAACTCTAAAACAGGGGACAATGTGAGTGCGTTTGCTGTCTTTCCTGACCCTAACCATCCCCCTCATGGTTCAATTTTTACTTCAGAATTCCTTCGGCTGCTCCACTCCCGTTAGAAACAAATCATACAATGTTGGACCCCTCTCATGTAGGGGTAACTTGCAATGAAATCGCCGACAGAGAAGCCAAAATGGCCGCCTCTTCCTTTCGGAGCTGTTCCAGGTATCTCCCAGATGCCATTCGACAAGGCCACCTCCCATCAACTGATTATTATGCTATTCTCCAACAAGGCTTTCAGTCTTATTGGCAAGAGTTCTGGACGAGTGATCTTCGGTGAGGGAAACTTAGAAACATAAAGCCGCGCATTGGTGAGTGGTCTTCCTCCCACCGACGAAAGCGCTTACACGAGGTAATACTTGCACACCTCCGTATTGGCCACACCAATATCACTCACTGCCACTACATGTCATCGGACCCTCCTCCCATCTGCAAATTTTCCCGTCGCCATACCTCTCAATCTGTTCACCATATCTTCATTGATTCGCCGTAGTCATTTTCCTACTTTACGGTCCATAACACCTTCTAAAAGGTCATCCCATATCTTATCTGAATCCTCCCACTTTAGCAGTAACTCTATTTTCCAATATCTTCAAGAATTGAATATTCTTTGCGATATATGATTTTGTTATGTAATATTAGGACTATTTATAATGTAAGGATATATTTTATATTTTATTTATTTTTAACTGAATATTCATTTCGCCATCCAAATTTTCTTTGAGATTTAAAATATTTTCAAGCCAGAACCCACCCATTCATGGAGTTGATTATTCAACCCAGTGTGGCTGCTTCTTTGTGGTCCGTGGTGGGTCCTGTACATTGACTCAAAAAAATGTACTTTGGTACATCATGGGTATCTTGGATCCATATGAAGCTAGGAATAACCTTGGAAATATCTAACCTCTTGAGGGAAAGGAAAAGACCTATGGCACCTTTCAAGTATTTTGTGGCACAGGTTTGCTTTTACTAATGTTTCGAAGCAAGCATTTTCTTCAATGAATTTGATCACAAACAAATTTGTGAAGAGTAACATATATTTTCTTTCATTTTTAAAATCTTAAAAGCGAGATTTATTTAAATGATAAAAAAACTCAATATATACTCCCATCCATTCCGTTTATTATTGTAGTTATATATACTTCCACTTATTTCATTACTATTTTTATTAATCATTTTATCGTTTTGTTTCCATTTTTCAAATTCTTTATGATTATAGCAACACTACCAGATGCATTTCCTATCACATGCTTGTGATGAATTAGGATTTCCTGAAGTGGTTTATGTTTTTTCAATTTGATGTTGATTTTTTCAGTTCATAAATCAATTTAACATTTCAGTTTTTTTAAAGTCAAATCAGTCGAAGGTACTTCCTTTTCATCATTTTATCAATTTTCGCTATTATTTTCATCTGTTCCTTCAACCGAAACTGCCACGAACGTTCTTTAAGTACCTTAGATACAGGCCTAGGTATAAACAAGAATATGAGAAGAGAATCATTCCTTCGAAACCTTAGGGTAAGTCTAAAGATTACTCATTTATTCAATCAATTCAATTTTCATTTTAAAACTATAATTTTAATTAACTTTTTTCTTCGGAAGTAGGTCATTATATCTAAAATAGTGAGAATCGCTTCAGGTTGACCGACGAATACCACCTTAGCAAGAAGCAACTTGCATGGTCAAATATAGATTCTGATATTAAAATCTAATAAGCTAAAAGCAAATTTACAATCCCACTTTTAATTGTCTTTATCATGCTAGATGGTTTTCGAAGCTATCCACTAAAGAATAATTTACCATTTTTTATTTTAGAATATTTTGGGGTCGTAGAACATGGATTTGAAATTCCTATGGAACTGCAAATAGTATCGTTGGCAGTTACGGAGTTAAAACCCAATATCACGATCAGATAAATAGATTGAGTGCTAATAGCTCTAAAAAAAAAACTTGCAAGATACTGAAATTTTAACAATCGCGAGATCTTCAGACTACAACCGTAGTTAACAGACTGTTTAATCGTAAAACGGTATTCTCGATTTGTGGATAAAATCATGTCATTTCATCTGATTTTTTAAAATTTGAAATCTCAGGTACTTCGGACCAAAGGCAGGAAAATAACGTTTCTGTGTTTTGCTTTATTATTTCTTACAGGCATTAGGCTCTACTCCTAACTGAACTTAGATTCCGAGAACATTTTGTTCATCATTAGAAGTTTATAATGTGTATTAATAACGAAAAAGGTAAGTGCTAGAAAGGAGAGATTTGGCACTGCTAGAGACATTCAAATTATAACGTCACATTTAACGGAGAATAACTCAATTGTGAAACAACATCCTAGATTTGGTGTCCCAGTATATATACTATTACATTTGATTACACACTAGGGATAATGAGGATGATAGGGACGATAAATAGTCCTATGACATAGGATGTGGTGAATCGAGAGGGGTGTAAGGCAAAATGGACAAGCCGGGGGTATTTCCCCATCATAAGATAGCCATGGGTAAGGTGCGTGCGACCAATCCTCAATCGTGCAAGAATCACCTCCTTGTGACGATCTAAGCGAGGCAGAAAAGACCATCTACGCACGAGAGGTTTGACGGTACAGAGCTTATGAGGTGGCAGGTTATTTCACAAAAATAGAATTACCATAAAGTATATACTTGTTTTTAATTTTCCCAGAAATTTATAGCGTAGATTTCACCTGACTTTTCGGTCTTCAGGTCGCTTAAAGGTGGATAAATTATAACGAGTAAAAAAAAAAAATCTAATCAAATTTCCCATGGATCTTGCTCAAACCTGAAAATGGGTAAATATGAATGGGAAATAAAAAAAAAAGTATCTTGATGTTGTGCGGACTCTTTCTAGACATATTTATGAGGTATCTCTTGTTTTGTAATTAGTATCTTTCAAAAAAAATCCTGTACTGGAATTCATTGCCTTTTCGGTATAAATATCTTAAAATATTTACGCTCTTGTTTTTCAATCAAGTATTTATAATATTAAAAAGATTTAAGTAATACTTATATTCATTAATTAATTGATTCAACTGAGATATAAACATCAATAAAAAATCTTTAATGTCAAATCAAAATTAAGACATCAAAACAGAAAAAGATTATTCTCTGGTAAAGATGCTAAATGAATTAAGTAGACCATTTAAAACAAATGGGAAAAAAATTAAAATTAAGTTTAGCATACTGGCACAGGTTCTACTGTGGCGAGGGAGGGAGCGGAGTAGCCTTTTCTTGGATTCCATCGCTTTTGTTGAAATGTTTTTTTTCTTTTTGCAATTGGTTGAACCATTTTTTTTAATTGGTCATTTGAAACAAGGTACTGCTTTCAATTTTATTTTAGCATCGAATGTGAACCTTAATTAAATCCATTACATATTACGTTACTTTTTTTTTTTTTTTACATACAGTACTTGGTAGCTTTTTGCCACTGCTACAAAACAGAATTGCACAATGCACATACAAACTTTTATTTCTACACCTGCTTCACCTTCAGTTAGATATAAGTGGATCGTAGGGCTATTCAGATTCACCGCCTCCTTCTGCAATTACCCTCTTACAGTTACAGGTCTGTCTGAAATACATCATATATTTGGCAACCATTTTACCAACATACAATAATTTATTATGTATTAAGTACAGACGTTTGATGTTCTTAAACTTGAACTCAAGGCTTATGTTATTAAACTTGGATAACAATAACATTTCTTTGAATATGTTCAATATGAACCAATTCTTATAATAAAAAGGGTCTTAATCAATCAAAGCTGGAGCATAAGTCGAATAAATTTAAAATAAGAGAGAATTGGAGTATAAAAACTTTAAAATGGGAGTCGAAGCCACAACTGGGTCTTTAAAATAGAGTAATAAAAAAAAACAAACGGCTCAGCAACTTTGCATAAAACCTTAAATTTCTTAAGATCCTCAAATTCAAAATTTAAAATTCAAAAATAGTTTTAAGAAACTACTCTTGAAAATTTTAAAAAAATGTAGTTAAGTCACAATAAATTCAGCTAATACATTTCCACCACCTGTATCACCTATTATTTTAACAGATTTAGATCAAGTCAAAGAACTCTCACAGTTGGACTCGTTTAAATTTAAAGAGCTGGAAGTAAAACCAGACGCACAAATTTTCTTTTTTTTAATTTTCCAACGTCGGTATTGGACAACTTTTTATTTAAAGTAAAGCAAAGAAAATTATGAGATCAGATTAGCGCAACACTTAAATTAAACCAGCAAGAAAACCAATCTCAAACTAAATTTGACAGAAATGGCGTACGCTGAGAGCTAGAGGTAGAGGTAGCCTGAAAAATTTTCTGAATATCAAAATTTTCAAATGAAAGCTAAGAAAAAAAAAAAAAAAAAAAAAAAAAAAATCCTTGTATTGATCTACAGCAGGGGTCTCCAAAACTTTTTAGCTTAATGGCCACACTGACTCCTCCACTAGGTCCCAAGGGCTAAGACCTAGCTAGCAATGGGGATATCAATATTTCGTGATTGAGTTAAGTAAGAAGGCAATGTGTATAATTTGCAATGAAACAATATCAGTCCTTAAAGAATGCAATATAAAACGTCATTATGAGACTAGACATACTGATTATTACTCCAAATTTACTGGAAACCTACGGTAGAAAAAGAATCTTTGAAACAGTTGGCCGGATTGGTGGTGCTTGCGGCCCTGTCTTGGCCCGCAGGCCGTAGTTTGAAGACCATTGATCTACAGGAAGGAAAATACATCTCAGCATTTCTTCACAAGCTATTTCAAAAATAATTATACTATTACTACTACTACTACTACAAAATAATAATAATAATAATAATAATAATAATAATATAATAATAATAATAATGAGGATTCTTAAAACCAAAAAAAAGGACGAATAAGAAATATTTTAATAATAATACTTTGTACAAATTCTATTATATATGTATATGAGCATTTTACATGGAATTTTATAGCAAACACACTCATGCACTTATTTAAAGCTAATATATATATATATATATATATATATATATATATATATATATATATATATATATATATAATATATATAATTAATAAATAAAATAAATTTATATTTATATTAAAATTATTATATTACATTATGATATATAATATATATATATATATATTATATATATTTATATTATTATAATAATATTAATAAATATTAAAATATAATTAATATATTTTTGTATGTTTGTAAATAAATACATATATTCGATATATTGTATTGTTAAAAATACTGTCTGGTCTTCAATATTGGATCCGAACAATATAGAATTCCAGTTCTGTCAATTTTCCAGATATTCTCCACTGATCAGAGTTATCGGACTCTTTAATATGCTCTTTAAACCAAATTCTTCGAATGCACCAGTTGTGAGCAGTAACTAGATTTATTTTATGTTGTAGCTATAAAATTTCTCTTGCAATTACCTGTATATATATATATGTATTATTCCTATGCCTCTACAATATCGTGGGATCCGAATTCGACCTTTGGTGGATATTATATAGGGTTGTGTAAGTAGTTATACCTTTTTTGGCTATGTATCATTA
Source organism: Trachelipus rathkii (assembly GCA_015478945.1). Lineage (NCBI taxonomy): Eukaryota > Metazoa > Arthropoda > Malacostraca > Isopoda > Trachelipodidae > Trachelipus > Trachelipus rathkii. Next base: position 32,509 of record JABUQX010063995.1, read on the forward strand.
TATATATATATATAATATATATATATATTATATATTGCATTTTTTGTCATGTTTTGTCTTTGATACAAAATTGAACTAATAATAAAATAAGTAATAATAATAATAATAAATGAATAATGAATAATAATGTAATAATAATAATATAATAATAATAATAATAATAATATAATAATAATTTTGAGGATGTGCACAGGGACACGACAATATAAAAACTAATAATAATTAATAAATAATAATTAAAGTGACTCAATGGTAAAACTTATTTAAAAATATTGTAAATTGGTGTTCTGGTTTATATTATTTTAAATTTTTTTTCAATTTATTATATTTAAAAATTTTTTTATTATATTATTAGTATTATTATATTATTATTATTTATTATTATGTATTATTATTTATTATTATTATTATTATTATATGTTCCATTTTATCTTTTATTTAAATTATATTAAATAATTAGTCTGTTATAATTTATTCCATAGTATTATTATATATATATATTATAAATATATATAGATAGTAGAATTATTATAATATAGTATATATAGTATATTCTTTTAGAGTTTTGTTATAAATATATAAGATTATTTTATTTTATCTCGTGCCTACGTAGTGAAACTCCAATAAATTAGTCTGGTCAATATTCAGGAGAAGGTCATCATTAGGTTTTTAAAATAATAATTAATAATAATAATAAGAGTAGAAGGTGTGATCGGAGTCGCCGCCAGGAGGTAAAAAATTAATAATAATAATAATAATAACAAATAATTCCTTTTAAGAGATTATAAAAAAACAATCCTGTCTAAATTCGAATTCCCTTAAAAAAAAAAAAAAAAAAAAAAAAAAAAAAAAAAAAATTAATAAATCCCCAGATAACGTTCGCGCCGATTACATAAAAGAACAAAATATGAAATTGCTTCACAATTACACAAAAAAAAAAATCTACCGATACAGATATACGTTTCTCCCCCTTCCCCACACTAACATTTCTGACTAGCAACGCACTTTATTTGAACACACTCTCATCCAACATTTAAAATAGAAGATATTTTTTTTTTTTTAAATATATTAAAAAAAGATTTAATTTTTTTTTACATAAATAGTTCTATTTGACTAGTCAAGCCATATACTATGATATTAATATATATATATTAGTAATGAGCTTTTTTATATAATTATTATAATATTATATAGTATTATTTATCTTAGAAAATTATAACTTTACCATATTATTTGATTTGTAAACATATGGATAAAGAAAAAATATATAAATTATATTATATATTATAGTATGGCTATATATTATTGCTATATATCATGGATAGGTTTTAATGTATCATGATGATTTTTTTGCTGGCCAATTATATAAATAGGTTATTTTATATTTGTGTACTATAAGCTCTTTGTTGTTACTATTATGTGACTATAGTATGGGTATATATATATATATTACTATATATATATATATATATTATATATATTATATATATGATATATTACAAAATACTTTTTACGATTGGATACATTCTATAGATTATTTAAACGTAATCTTTGTTATAAATTTATCATACAAATACTTTCATTTATTTGTGTAAGCTTTTCCTGGAGAATAGAATTTCTTTGAAAAGAGAAAACACACAAATTGATATTTTGTGTTTTGTGTGTGTGTTTGTGTGTTTACTTTTGGTACTAAATATCTAGAAAAAAATATAAAAAAAACTACAAATAGTTAAAAAAAAGAAGTCAAAAGGAAAAACAAAACAAAAAAAGCGTCAAATAAACAATTGACAGATTTTTTTCTTCTTTTTTTTCGAAAACCATAAAATTGAAATTAAAAAAAAAAAAAACTGTGGTCAAGTGGTCAAGAAATAATTTCAATGTCGGACTTGTTTCAAACATGTTTTGGTGGTTTAATGCTTAGTTTTAAAGCTTACTTCGAATTTTTTAAAAGGAATATATATATATATTATATAATATATATATATTATTATTATATATATATATATTATATATATATATATTATATATTATTATATTAAGTTGTGCGTAGCTAGATTTTTTACATGGGTATTAAAAATATATATTATAGTATATAAATATATATATATATATATATATATATATACTAAATTATATTTATATACTAATTATATTATTAATATTATATATAAAATATTTCATTATGGCATATATATTGCTATAAATATCGTGTGTATATATATGTGTGTATAATAATGCAGGAAAGATAGGAATATATATATTATAATAATAATAATAATAATATAATAATAATCAATCATAATAATAATAATTAAAATGGCAGAGTTAACGTTCAAAGAAAATTTAAAAAAATACGCGATATATGGAAACAACCAAAACGGCAACATCTTATGACGCACTGAGAGTACGACCGACAAGCAGGAGCTTGCCTCCCTTTATATACTAACTTGTATTGGATATATTTTATTCCAGCTACGCTATTTGCGTATGCAAGTTAAACAGTGGATAGGGGAGGCAAAGCATAAATAGCTCATTTTTGTTTTATATTTCTGTTAACGATTTTGTAGATTATTTTCTTATGGTTTCTTATTATATAACTTTTTATATTTTTTTATTTGTTTTTCTTAATTTATTAATTTTTCTTAAAATAAGGATAGGCTAATGCCCTACCCTCAGCCTATCCCCTTAACTGTACGCATGATAATATATATGATATATATATATATATAAATATATATATAATAATATATTTATATATATATATATATATATATATTATATAATAATAATATATATAATATATATATATATAGTATATATATATATATTTATATTGGGAACCACAAAAATAAAAGCAGAACAATTAAGAGATGAAAGTCGCTATTGTTACTAGTAATATCATTTACTACTACTCCAACAATTTTTTATTACTTATTATACTATTTCGTCGTTTATTCCTGTTGTAGAAAATTATAATAGTTATTAAATACGGTACCTGAACAATAATGGAAATGGTCTCTGCAAGTTTTATTTTGAAATACAAATGAAAAGAGAAAGAAAGAAGAAAGAAGCGATATAAGAAAATTATTATTATTTTTTTTTATTCATATTTGATAATTATATGTTTGGTTTAAGCTGCAACGCCCCACTATGGGCGGACGGTATCTAAATACTAAAGAATTATATATATATAGTATTATATATATATATAATATTATTATATATTATAATTATATATATATATATATTATATATATATATATATATATATATATATTATATAATATAGTGTCATTAACTAAAATGATATGACGATATGAGATGATTTCAATAATAATAATAATAATAATAATAATAATAATAATAATAATAATTAAAAAACTTACTTCAACAAATTTTGTATAAACTTATTAAACTAAGTTACATATTAAAATTGCTATTACTTAAAAATAATAAAAAAAGTTTAATAAAAATGGCATATATATTTTATATAGTATACTATATATATATATATTATATATAAATATATATATATAATTCTATAATATATATATATAAATATATATAACTATATTATATATAATGGTCCCCTTTAACTGTTCTCTTCACCGAATTTCAAATAAATTAAGAAAATTAACAGAAAAAAAAACGTAAGGGTGAAAGAATGGTTTAATTATTAAGGTAAAACAGGAAAGGGAAATATGGGATAATATGATTATATAGTATATATAATATATAATATATATATATATAATATATTATATATATTATATAATATATAATATTATTTAATATATATATAATATAAATATATATATATTATATATATATTAATTTATATATATATATATTTATATATATATATTGTGTACAAAAAGTTTAGGCCAATAGATAAATATAATACCAGAGTAGTAGGTAATATATTTCACCATTAATATTTTCCAGGGACGAAACGCGGGTCTTAAATTAGTGTCTGGGTTCTGGGGTCTGGGGCCCTGGGTTTAAAAGCCTGTAAATTAGTTTATATCTATCAATCTCAGATCATTATTTTGAATTGATTAAAAACACTCGAAACTTAAGAGTGGAAACAAATGTTCATAAGCCATTGAGCGGTTACCCAACTAGTTTAAGATGAATAGTAAAAACACTGCATGTTTGGTTGGAAATGTCATATTGGTGTGAGGGGGCGAATATTCGCTCTCTCGTGCTTTGGGTTTCCCGTGAACGAAATGTTTGTTATCTCATGTCAAGTAAAATGAGATATTAAGGGTATGATTCGTCTTACAAAGTTCGTTGAAAAAAAGCTTGTCAAATACAGAAATATGTGTAGCTGCTTTTAAAATTTTCAAATATTTGGAGAAATACACTACAGTATTTCCAGATACCATTTTACTTAGGAAGTTGCAGAAACAATTACAATACGAACGTAACATGAAAGTATTAACTAATATATTACGGTAATTGAGCATTGTAACAATTTGAATTACAAATATATCTATGGCCCTGAGATGTTGGCATATTATATATTATATATTATTATATTTATATTTATTATATATGAGGTATTATTTATAATATATATTAAATAGATATATATATATATTTATATTATTATTAATTTATAAATATATATATTATATAGTATAAATATATTATATAAATAGAAAAGAGACGTTACCTTAAAATAAAGTGTAGCATAAACGTCATCATTTAACATGATTTATATTTCGATTATGGTATCGACATCACGGATTAATTTTTGAATATTTATTAACGATGTAATATATATTTGCACATATCTTTTATTTTGTGTATCTTTGTGCCATTATATTTTCTTTTCTTTTTTGTGGCAATCATTCATTCAATTTTTATTTTATAATTATTATTCAACTATGTCATTTTTAATTTTTTTACATATTGTATGATATAATATAATATGATTAATGTCTTTGCAAATATTTTTAATTAATATATTTGATTAATTAATAATGTATAATTAATTGCTATCCTAGACTCGTCCATATGAGTCTCTCAACTGCGTTAGGTAATTGTCTGACAAGATAGAGGGTTTTTCACCTCTCTTTGATGGCGTGTAAATAGGTAGACTGTTTGGTATTTGTGTGTTCGTACTAAGTCTGCTCCAAATGGGTTAAATTTCCTCTTACGATGCAGAACAGTACGTTGTTCAACGTGAACGTGTGAAAGTTTTGTTTCGTGCCAGAGGCTTTCAAAGATCACACTAAGAGTCGCCAACTCTGATGGGTGAAGTAAAAGAAAAAATTTTATATAGAATAATTGTCATCATAATTTAATTATATTTTGAGATTCAATTTTTTTTTTTGTGTTTAATTTTTTTACTTTACTTTTCTGACTAGAAATTCTCACATTTTTGAAGGTCTTCGGTTCAGTGACCTGAATAATTATTACTTGTAGTAAAGTCCAAATTTGAATATATGAGTACTGACATTTATCTTCATCAATACCTAACGAAGTTCTGGAAAAATTACTAAACATCTACTCGCAGCTTCTCTAAAATTTTTGTTTGCCTTTTAGATAGGTTCCCCCACATATTGGTTCAAATTTCTGACAAGGTCATTAAAGTCTCATTAGATAAACAAATGTCGAAGAGTAATTTACAAAGTTGGAACAAGTCTTACATGATCTCTCCGTCGTGCTCTTCGCAGGTTCTTTTCCTTGTTCAGTAAATTATGTAATTTTCAGGCCTCATAATAGATTGTAAATAAGGGTATGTCACAGTGTGCTTTCGTTGATTTTTCTACTGATTCCTGAATTTTTTGTAATGTAAAGTAACAATCGGTAGTGATCTTTTGTGTATCTCCAAATCATTGGAATCGCAAACCTAACGTGCCAGGAACCCTTTGACTAACAAACGCCGCATGAGATATGAGGTCCCAGTTTATATCGGTTACCGATTTTCCATTCAAAATAAAGCTTCTTACATTGTACTATCTCGGTGGCTCACAGTTGGAGGAGTTGGCGCACTGCCTCCTATACTCATGTTTTGCTCACCCAGGCAGTACGAATAGAAAATAGTTAAACATTTGAAATACTAGAGTTACTACTGCTATCACTTACTATCATTAGTTATTTTTTTATCTTACTCACTTGTGAAATTAAAGATAACCCATAGGAATTTTGAAAAGGAGGAATTTTTCTTGATAATTATAATACATACCATCATTGACAATGACCCAATAAATTCAGTTAAAGATATTCAAGTTATTTCATGCAACATAACCTAATAAACTTATAATCAAAGGTATTCTTATACCTGTTGTTATCATCTCCGATTTATTTAATTTTATAAATTCATATCTAGAAGCATTTCCCAAAGCTCATAAATTCCCAGTTGTTCTAAATTTCTTTATCCTTTCACTTTTACAACTAAAACAATAACCCATAATGCAACTAATACTAATAGTTATTGTGTTAAGACTATCCCATTAACCCCAGATGTATTCACATTTTCTACTTTGTTTAAATTTGCAATTTTACCAGAAGAAATAATAAAATGATTTTGAGTTTCTCCTAATGTTAGAACTTAAAAAATAAATGCTAATAAAAAAAATAGAGCTTTTAAGAGTATTTCAAGACAGATAGGCTTAGAAAGTGTAATTTTTTTGTACATAATTTGACAAATGGGAGGTAAAAAAAATAAGAAAGGGGTGGAAGGGGAAAATCCAGTGGAGAGGAAATTTCATAAATCTTGAAGAGAAGGGAAAATTTACAAATAATTTCTGAGATGATATTGATGAAAAATAATAATAAAAGATTTCGAGAAGTGAAGAGAAAAAAACAATTAAGATTGACTTGATCAATAAACCACAGGAGAAGACGGATAAATTTATGTAAGGGGGCAAATGAACAATCGTACAGAAATATCTATTATACATTGCAGTAAACTAGTAATGGTAGAAATAATGAAACAAACGTTCTGAAAGGCCATACACTGTAATTGTATTAGAAAAACATTGGAAAAAACTGAGTAAGACAGAGCAATGTTCCACAAAAATCTGGGTCTGAATAATAAAACTACTTAATATTAACATGTATGGTTTGGTTATAAGCAAGAAGAAAATGGGAAAGAAATCGATTTGGAATTTAATAGTTAAAAAAGTAATAATATTAATATTTGCCAATGAAAAATAACTGTCCTTCAGTCCACTAATTAAAATAAAAAGAAAAAAGAAACCTAAATAATATTTATAATAAACAACAAAATTTCCATTTTCATAGTAATTAAATACCGAAAAGGTACCTGGGATAAATGACTATTTTCCGCACCATGACCACCGCTACCATTAGTTTGAGGAGGCGGGGGATGTGAAGAACCAGAGGGAGGTAATTGTCTAGGTTGAGAACTTTCTCGTGACCGAGAACTGCCTCGTGAGTCAACCACTTCGTGCAGTTCTTGAACATAGTTTTTAGGTATAAGACCAACCTGAAAGAAAGGTTTGTAAACAAATTACTATTAAGGAACCACTAACAGTTACTCTATATCCATTTGAGCAGACAATTAATAAGAATAATTAACTATAATAATGAACAGACACAAAAATAAGTAATTATACCGAAAATGGTAGTAATACTGATCGAACTTAAAACCTAGATTTTACAATAGCATATTCTAAAAAAAAAAATATGTAAGAAATTACATTTGAACCCTCTATTACATATTTATTTACATATAATTAAACTTGACACATACTAAACCCTGGGTATTCCTTGCTCTGTACCATTCTGGATCAGAAGGCGGTCTATCTAGGATCTCCATCCTTTCTCCTTTAGAGAACGAGAGTTCGTGTTCGTTTTGAGCAGTAAAAGAATATAAGGCAACTACAACGTCCAGTACATTTTCAGCCATTGTATAAGTATGGTCATCTTCAGGGGCTTCTTCCATTGTGTAATTTGATGGAAACCATCCTACTTGTCCGTTGTAGTGCCCACGCCACCAACCATCGTTACTTTTTTCCATAATTAATACTCTAGTTCCTGAAAGAAAGTAAACAAAGCAATGTAATGCAATGAATGGATGACGGATATTATTGAAAATATATACCTTCCCACCCCCAAACAATTTTTGTCTAACAATGAAGCTCATTTTTAATAGCTAGAGATTTTATAAGGAAAAATATAACGACATGTAATTTTCTTTAAAGTCATTATTAATTGTTTTATTTTACTACATGTTGCTTTATATAGATAAGATGTACATTATAAATTTTAAAAACTTAATAATAATAATAATAATAATAATAATAATAATAATAATAATAATAATAATAATAATAGTAATAATAATAATAATAATAATAATAATAATAATAATAATAATAACCATGAATATAAATAATTTCAATTGTCTCCTCTCAAATAAGAACAATTTTTGCTTATCACAATCTTATCGGTTATTAAAGTCATATTTCATAAGACTGTTTTCCCCACAAGAAGATGCGTGGAATCCCCCAGAGGGAAGCAACTGGAAAAACGTCATATGGAATGCGACCTTAAAACCAATCTACTTTCAGATTTTTTTTTTTACCATTAAAACCAATTTAGTTTCAGAATGCTTTCACTAACTTGGTTACGGAATTACATTTTCAAGAAATCATCTTCACATACTAAATTATAACTATTTACAACATTGATAATAAAAAATGCCTTATATATATATATATATATATATATATATATATATATATATATATATATATATATATATATATATATATATATATATATATATATATATATATATATATATATATATATATATTCTTTATATCTTATATATATATAAAAATATATTTTATATATATATATATATATATATATATATATATATATATATATATAAATTAAAGTAAAGAAACTTCAAAAAGGCTAAAAATAAAAAATTTAACGACCTTATTTCAAATTGGTACACAAGCCCTTTTAACTAAACTAGGTTTTATATAATCATATAATTTGCTCCTGTGACGTTATTCGTTTGGTTTCTGTAACTCCTCGATGGGGCATACTACTGGCATAGTGTGCCTCTATCGCTTATGATTCGCCATCTTTGGTTTAATCATAACATTTGCTTCAGTAATAATATAGTGTTTTAAGATGTGCAGGTTAGTGCTCTTACATATATACATATTTTTATTGTTTTATAGGCTGCACTTGTTTTATTGCTTAACAATTTCTTAAATCATGGTGGAGTTTGATTGACATTAAATTGCCACTCAGATTCTTGATGATTCTCACTCACTCACTCACTCACTCACTCACTCACTCACTCACTCACTCACTCACTCACTCACTCACTCACTCTTCACTTCTAGGTCTAATATTTGCAATCTCTGTAGCGTAATATCTATTTCCATTTGTTTTTTATACTAAAACTTTTAAATTACTCACTCACTCACTCACTCACTCACTCACTCACTCACTCACTCACTCACTCACTCACTCACTCACTCACTCACTCACTCACTCACTCACTCACTCACTCACTCACTCTTTCTCTCAATCAAAAAAAATTATTCACTCAAAATATGCATTCAAATCATCACCGTCACTTTCTTGAGTATTGTCTTGCACAATCACTCACTCACTCACACACACTCAATCACTCCTCACACTCACTCACTCGCTCCCTCACTCCTCTGTCTATCTCATCATTCTATTAATAACTCTCTCCTCACTCACTCACTCCCACTCCCTCACTCACTCACTCACTCACTCACTCACTCACTCACTCACTCACTCACTCACTCACTCACTCACACTCTCTGTATGGGTGTTATGCAGGGTATTAAATTTTGATATTGTAATAAGGTATGAAGGAAAATAAGAAATCACATTTGCATAAAATATAAAGTGAATGAGATATAAGAATAAAATGATTGAGGAGAAAGAGTGTCTTGTATCAAAGAAAATGGAATGAAATAGAATGAATAGTATAATAATAGAATGAAGAATAAGGAATAATTGAATGAATGAATGAATGAATAATGAATGAATGATGAATGAATGAATGAATGAATGAATCAGATAGTGAATAAAGTAAAATGGGTAGTGCGTGGTGTGATGAAACAAGTGAATGAATGAATAAATGAATAAATAAATGAAATAAATAAATAAAATAAATAAAATAAAATAGATGAATGAATAAAATAAATTA
>JABUQX010063996.1:0-17500 GCA_015478945.1 Trachelipus rathkii
TTATGTTGTGAGTTTATGTGGTTTTTGAGTCTTCTATGGGTAGATTAGACATCGCAGGAGATGCATGGTCTTTTATTTCCCAGTGCTTTATTCTCAGCCTTAAATCATAGGCTTAATTTGAAGAACTTACTATAAATCTAGCATAATCTAGGAAATAGAATAAATTAAGGTAAAGCCTTATATTTGTAGTAATATTAGTCAGAGATCATTCCATCGTTATTGGGACTTAAGACCCCATATATATCTTACCGTAGTTCTTAATACCGGCCGTGGGTTGGTTCTGTTTCCGTTGAGATTGTTCCACTAATTAAATACATTTTGGTAACCGGAACGCTTCTTCACTCATCTTAATTCTTGAATACTATTTAAGGTTAAGGTATATATTGGTAAAACTAAACAACATAACTTCTGCAATAAGTATTGGAGTCTATTGTGTTCTGGTTGTGATAGATTGAGAGAAAGCCTATCCCTTACTTATCCGGATACTGAGCGAATGTACTTACGATTAACTCTAGGGCTAGCTTGTTATAGTGGACTAGGTATGTGTTAATTTGAACTATGGGGAGTCTTTTACTTCTGGGTTTCATTTTCTCAGGTCCTCCTTACCTAAAGTGCTAGTTTTGTATCGTTGGACACAGAACCAGGGAGCATTGTGGAACGTTAACGGGTGGTCCCTGTTTGTTCTGGTGATCTCTGCCTCAATTTGAAGAGAAGCCCGATTAGCTTTTCGGGGAGCATATTCTCGATTCCAGGGTAGATTATTGAACTTATAATTCCTTTTTACTGTTTGCTCACTGTTTTATTATTTTATAACTTCGCTTTATTACTATTACTTTTTCCATCGTGGAGGTCAAGTGACCATGGTACTTTATTCATGCGCCTGCTCGTTGCACGGGTGGTGCGGGCTCACTAGCATAAAGTACCCAGATAATAAAAAGTGGCGGCCTCGAACCAGGGACATCTGTCTTGTTCGGTCTCTTTGCCTTGCCACTTGGATTGTGATTTTAGATTCAATTTCGCCAATTGTCAAAGACCTCTCAAAACAGTATAATTAAAGAACGATTATCCTATAATGCTATGCATACTGTCTTAAAAATTCTTTATCTCATATACTTATACATTCTTAAACACTTACTTAAGACAACTTTCTTTCTTAAGAGGTGAATGATGTTTGAAATGAAATTGTATTAAAGACCCTTGGAATAATTTGTAGTTAAAACTATACAACATTTATAAGTAATATTAAAATATCTTAATTAAGCTTTTATGAGTGTATAGTTAAAAGGGACCTGTAAATAATTGGACCTAAAGGAGTAAATATTGTTTATAGTTGTGATTGTATTAAAACTATAATCTCTAATCTCTAATAATAAATGAACTGCAAAAGGTGTCCCGTAGTGGACAGATTGATACATGGTTGTATTCATCAGGATCATCGCTGTTACTTGAGGCCTCGAGAGTCTTCACAGATGATCCGCTACGGCTGCACTGAAGTTTAATTGATTTACGGCATGTCATGAGGAAACTACTGTTAAATTCAGATAGGGGATTTGCGTCCATTTTAATCATATATTTGTCAACCGCTGCTGATATGAACAAGGCAAGCTTTGTCTAGTTGATCCAAAGTATTCCAAATTTTGAGGATTCCACCGTTTAAATCCTCCACAGCCAGCCACATAACTCCGGATAATCGGTACCTCACGGTAAACATAATTCTTCTCAAGAATCAAAGAACGTACTGGGCAAACACAGATATGTACTCAGGCCCCATCATAAAACAAAAAATTCGATAGGATGGAAGAATCCCATCTTACACTTGAATTGCCTTACTTCACAGGAATTCACATAATTATTATAGGGGTAGAACCCCTGGTAACATATATCCAGATAATGGTACTACATTTCTTAACTTATTTAAGCGGATTTTGAAGCTTTACTCGACTTCATTATCTCCACAGCTAATCACATAATGGTAAATTTATCTCGGCAGACAACTTGACGGGTCACTCCCTTATGTCTATATCTGGTGTTCCACCAAAAGGATGATGAAGGGGGATTATTTGCTCTGGTGCGAGAGACCCTCGTCCAATGGTAATGGAGGAGGAAAGAAAAAGGAAGGAATCCCTATTGCATACATTTCAATCTGCCCGCCGTTACAAAAATGAGAGTATTCGTTTGTTTGCTTACAAGGCTAGAACGTTCTGGCTAGTCATTGCTTCATCCATGGTCTTAGAGCTATGAGTGGAGCACGAATCGTGTCTCGAACTACATTTTTATGTGCCTTCGCCACAAACATAGAACAGATGTTAGAGGAGTACATAAAAAAATTGGTGTACGATACTCCAGATAGTAATATATATATCTGTTGCGGTAAGGGGCAGCGCCTGGTCAGACATCGTGTGGGTATGGCTGAATTCCTTATACACGCCATAAACAAAGTATTTTTTCTCAAATTTTCCCATTTACATATTCCCGCAGACGCCAGAGAACATTCAGTAAAAGAGAAACTTCAAAATACGGTTAATACCTCTGGTCTAAGGTTTCCACTCATGACAAGCTCTAACAAGTTCGCATTCTTCCAAAGAACATTAACCTATCCACAAACTCTTCTTAAAGCAATACGGGTGGTCGTTCACGCCTATTTCGCGATCTTTCTCTTAAAAATTCCCCACATGAAAATAATCGAACTTTTTACTTCTAAAAGACCTAACTAGATTCTGTGACGCGTAAGACCCTGTGTCTGTGGATTTTTGCCATAAAATCGTCATCAGAGCCAAGATGCTGGTGAATGCTACAAATATACTTGGAAATTTGAGGGCTTGCAAAAAAAATGGTCACGTAATCGCTGCTGCAAGAACACGTAAAGCGTCGCTCTCTAGACAGTTCTTCCTCTTACAGGAGAGTTCGCAAGGTTGTTTTTGTCCCTTTTGCGGAGGTCCTCACTCGGGATGAAGTGTTCTCAACCCCTCATCTCACAAACGTCGCGCAGAGCTCCTGCGAACGGACTCATAGCTTCTAAAGTTTTCACTACCTTGTGCTAGTTCTTCCGGACTTGCCACTGAACATATCTAGCTGGGTATTAATGTATATTTAACGGGAGAGGAAGTCTCTTCCCAAAACGGAGCAAAGTACATGTCCACTGGAGGACGAATGTTCCGTTGCTCCCTAGTCCAATTCACACTGCTCAGGATAACTCCAAGTCCGACTTGCATAAACTAGTATGTTACAATAATACTAAGTGTACATTAACCATGTGTACCTAACACTGGGAATTACCTAACTCTTGTTTAACCTAAGTAATTGCACCTAACCCTTGTTGTAACTAATACAATTTACCTAACTCTATGTGATCCTAATCTTAATGACTAACGGCTAAGTTTGCCAAAAAACGCATATAGTCCTTCTTTACCAAAGTTAAATTCAACAGTTGTAAGTAATCCACCTGTGGAAGAAAAGCCGAAAACACAGAATTTCGTCAGGTTCATGTTTTTCCCAATTTATGAACATGGAATCATTTACTTACAATTCAACCCATCTTTAGAAAGTTTCTTCTTTATTTCTTGACCACAGAAACACTGAGACACCCATATACTATCCTGTAGAGGACTCGTAAGTGAAACTAGACTAAAGAGTTTACACAGTCATGTACTGGCACTGTAATCTGTCAATGATGTACGATCGTTTCAACTACAGTTAATCAGTTAGAGCAAGTGATCCCGTAGCTTCTTGTAACAAAATAGGCGCGTGTCAATTTAAAAATTGTATTGGTTGACGACTGGAGCCAGTTAGGTTAAGTTCTTAATAGCTCATGAGCCATTCCCTGCGAACCCAACTTGAATACTATCCTGATAAAAGCCTTCTATAAGGACTATTTGGATATAAAGTGTCCAATCGAGTGCTTAAGGCACATGAAGCACACTGTCCCTTGTCTGATTCCATTAACATAATAGGTTGCCATTGCACTTCCTTGATAGTGATTGATTCACTACATGTGACAAGCTATCATTTCTTATCATACCGCGGAGAAATGATGCTGGCGCCAGTAGGTAATGATGGAGCGAAGCTAGCTCCTAAGAGGATAACCATCTACTGCCCTGATCTCACCTTACGAAAGGCTGATTAAAAGACCTAGGCAAACAGATTTCAAGAATGTATATGTCCAAGATAATTAAATCAGTCTCCACTACCAACCAATGGTCAGAAAGCCCTTTAAGTGATCCCTAATTCCATACACAGATTAATTTAACTGTAGAAACTGGCGTTGATTTCTGTAAAGATGGAGTGGGAATGCTCTCTATAGTTATGGATGTAATTACTGTCTACCCCTGAGGCTCACCTGATTTTTTTTGCCGGTATATATATATATATGTGATATAATATATAGTAATATTTGTGTTTGTTTTATATTATATAAATATATTATATATAATATACTATATATACTATATATTATATAATACTATATATATAAACAGAGAAAAATATATAGTATGTCCATTCGAGCATTTTTACAGGAGAAAATTACATAGCCATACATATATTTTCCCCAACGCTGTGACTCATGGTCCTGTTAATGACAAATGTTGCATAGGGAGAGGAGGGAGTGAGTCTCATATTGTCAGATGATGTCTCTGATGCCAATGCACGTGATCATCCGACGGGCTCTCTCATCCGAAGTTCCGTAGATCATCGCGGGTGGTAAATGTACTAAATAATGATAAGGGGGGGTTTTACAAAAACTTTTTCAGTTTGTACTATTAATTGTTTTCTAATTGCTCGGGTAAGCAAAATAGGAGAGGGTTATTTCCCAAATTTTGGGATCGCAATAATCTAAATAATTTTGGTTATAAGCAAAGTCTAAATGTTGTAGTTGAATATTAAGTGTAATAAACAATATTGAAACTTTATTTTATAATTGCTAAATTTATAAAATTCCTTATTTAGCTGATAATCTTCGACGAAAAATATAATATGTCTATGTGTTATCAATGCCATTACTAATTTATTGTTTTGCATTTCCCATCCCCTCTCCTAAGAAGGTCCGCTGCTTTTCTAATTCTTATTTTCCTACTTACTGTACCTATCCTATCTTATTCCAATTAATTGTATGGTTTGTAAGGTATAACTTACTAATAGTAGAACCTACATACTAATAATCATTCTAATGATGGTAAAGGTGTTTAACGTACTTTAGGCAGACACCTGACTCCCAATATACCGAATCACCCTCTATCTCTACCACTGAGTTTTATGCTCTGTCATTTATTATGCCTTCGAAAGTAAGGTGGGGTTTTTAGGCTTAGTGGGGAAGGTGTAAGGGTGAGTTGTGGAGTCCAGCGTCCAAAATGTATTCCTTATATTAGTTTCTCAAATGTGACCAAAACCTAGAATGGAATTCTTATTCTAAATAGAATAAGATAGTACATTCAGTTATTAATGTTTACTGCATATGTATATTATTTTTTGTTTTTTCATTATTTACTCTTGGGTTTTATATGGTTACTAAAGCAGTTTTTCTTTCTTACAGTAGACATTCCCCTGTATTTGTGTATTTGTAAATTATAATCCTAATTATAAATTTAGCAACACAGTTCAAAAAGCTTATTAAAGCTTAACGAAAGATACTTACTAAAGTATAAATGATGTTATGTTATTTCCATGAAATCATTAATGTCGATGTACCCATGAATTTAGGGAACAACACCTATACATTAAGATCCAATTCTCCCAGGTATGTAATTATGTTTTGAACTTCCAAGTCACATCTATTAAATATTTAATCAATGAAAGTACTCAGTTCATTCCCTTCTTTATAGTACTTCCCCAAGATTCCTCAACCCTGATTCGTCTGGACTTGTAGGAAATACTCTTAAATAAGACCCCTCACCGACGTACTTATCGTTAGGGTAAGATCTTTCTTAATTTAGTATAATAATAACTTACGTTTAATTTCTTTAATCAATGGTCATAATTAAATAACTTCAATATTAACTTTCCCAAAGCTAATTTTACCTATGTGGTGGCTCGGGGTTTTGAAGAATTGGGTAAGGTTTCTTAAACTCAAGACGGACTGTTTTTTTTTGGTTTTGTGTGTTGAGGTCTTCCCATTATTAGGATCTCGCAGGAATTCATCTTTATTCCCTAGCTTAGTTGCCCTAGTCTTGAAGTCATGAGGGCTTATTTGAAAGAAACTTAACTATAAATTAGTCATAATCTAGAGATAGAGGAGAGAAGGTGAGAGGTGAACCTTAATGAGTATTGGATATTGGTACCAAATCATCCTCCTTAATTTTATGAACGTAAGTACCGGGTGTGGCGATGAATATCTACCTAGTTCTTAATTACCCTGTTTCCGTTGAGATTGATTGTGTGTCAGGCTAGAGGTGTGAGATAGTTTATTCATTTTTTTTGTTAAAATACCTGAGAGTGCTTCTTCTCAGCTACTATCTAAGGGTCGTTAATCGACGTGTAGATGTTAAGGGTTAAGGTATATTTGGTTTGTGAGTAAAGAATCTAAAGCCAACGATCTGTGGGTCTGTCAATATGTATTGAGTCTATTCTGTGTTTAGTATAGTTGTAAAGGTAAAATTTGCTATCCCGCGTACTTATACCCGGATTGAAGTCTGTAGCGAATGTATTGAAACATAACTCGACGTACTTTTGATAGAGCGAGGTAGGTGTATATAATACATATCTTTTTACTTCTTTTTTCTCATTTACGTTGGTGGGTTGTGTGTGTTTTTTGGTGGTTGTGTGGTTGTGGTGTTTGGTGGTCGGGGTGATGGTGGGGGTGTTTGTCGGGTGATGTTGGGTGTTTGGTTTGTGTGTGGGTTGGGGCTGTGGTACCCTCTTAACTAATGTGATCTATTTTGTACTATGGACAAAACCAAGGTAAGCAATATTTGACAGAGCGGGTGGGTCCCTTTTTCACATGTATCTCTCTGCCAGTTAAGATATATAAGGCCCGAGTAGCTTTTCTACATATTCCTCCAGGTAGATATTAACTGTGAATTTCTTTTACTTTTCTCACTGTTTTATTAGTTTTGATTAACTTCCGATAATTACGTATTGAGGCTGTTGTTCATCTGGGAGGTTCAAGTTGTTATCTCATTAAGTGGTCTTATTCATGGCTCTCTGTTCACTTGGTCTCACTACATATAATATATAGGTTAAGTAATATATTATATATATGATTATATATATATATATTTATTATATATATATATAGAGTAGGTTAAATATATATTAGTATTATATATTATATTTGCCGTATATATTATATATATTATATAAGTATGTTGGAATATATTAGTATATTAATATATATATATTTATATAATATATTATATTATATATATAAGCCTATAGGGGATACACAACATATAGTATTAGTGTGTAGGAAGTGAGAAGTGGAGTATTATGATTATATATTATATATATATATATATTAGTATATATATATATATATAATATATATATAAATATTATAGTATGGTTGTGATAGCTGTAAGATTACTTTATGAACCCACCAGCAAATAACTTATAATATACTATATATATATAATAATGATATAGTTATTATTATATATATAATTATAGTATACTATATATATAGTAATATATATATATATATATATATATAGTTATATATTATAATATAATATTATATCAATGGGAAAAGTTGTGTGTTGTGTTATACAATAATGCTGACTGTGACAAAAAGATCTCCTTTTGCCAAAATGGCTTATTGTAAATTTATACAAACACTTTGTAGATTTTCCATTAATAAATTGTTGAAAGTTTTAATGTGATTTAGTATTTATCATTTTAATATTCATTTAATCATTTAACTTATTTCCAGAATTGTATAATACATTGCATAAGAAGTGGAAAATTATTGAATTAGCAAAAATTCAAGAATGGGTGCTGTCCTTCGACTTAAGTGAAAGATTATTTTTAAATAACAGTCTGTAGTGATGAAAGGTTAGCGGGTTTTCTTGAGTGTTGATGTTTTTTTGAGAGAGGTTTGGAAGTAATGCTTTTTTAAATATTTGTTGAAGATGGAGGACGCTTTGTGAAATCTTTGAAGAGAATTGATTCATTTGTTTAGTATAAGCTTCTCAAAGGTGTGGGAAATATATTATAATAGCAGGTAGGGATTTTCATCATTTTCAAAAATTTGATAAAGGGTTATTTGGGTGAATTTTCCAAAGTTTATCTTATTTCTAATGATTTGTTTTTTTCTAATAATTGTGAGAAAATTATTATAGTTTGTGTAGAAATTATAAATTTTTTGCGAGTTAATAACTGTCTTTCTATAAAAAAAATAAGCAACAACTGAGATGCAAAATATTTATTAAATGGAAATTTTCATCAAAATTAATATGATAGATAGCCATCCAATTGTTCACTTCATTCAGTGATAGTAGGTGATCATGATAGTGCTTGCATTTGGTTTTGAGGTGGCCAGTTTTAGTTCATTTCTATTGTATAATGATTTTTTGTGTTAATAATTAAGCTTAACCAGATTAGTTTTGTTTCGTGAAAGTAACATTTGCACCGGTCCTAACTGGGTTAGCTGTTTTGCAGCATGTGTTGTGCCTGAAGGTGCGGACGCGGTGTCGGTTGCAGCTAATCGATGTATGGATGCTCCTCTGTGTTCCGTTATCTATGTGGGAAGACGGGAGCGGGCGGGCAAGTTAAGCTATGTAAGTTGTACTGTTGGTAATGAGTAGGCTGTCAAGCGTATAGTGTTTATTCTGAGGTGGTACACTCCCGAATATTGTGGTGCAAGCAAGGTTTTCGATGTATATTTGGTGGGGACTTTTGGTAGTTTTATAGGCGCGCAATGGCTAGCTCTGGTTTTTGGTGGTCTTTGCAGTAGTAGGTATAGAGATGGGAAGAAGTGCTGGTGAGTCGTGGTTGTGGTGCTGTGCCAGTTGAGCCGGTAGAGATAGCTGGAGTGGTGGTAATTATGGTTGAAGGGTACGCTGATAGCTTGGAAGAGAGAGACGAGCAGCGAGAGTAGAACTGTTGAATAAATCTTTTGGACGTAATACTGTTAGTAGGGCTTCCATGGAAGTAGATATATGATGAAATTATGTTTTGGAGAGCGAATAACGAATTAGGAGTCCTCTCCAACGGCCAGGTGTGTGTGATCGTGTCTTGGTAGGATCTTGAAAATGTAAAGAGGAGGGATAAAGTTTTCGTCAACCTACCGACGATGAAAATGTTGTTCTCATGATGCTATTGTGCGAGCGGTCGAGAAGGTCGAATTGCTGTGCGTAGGTGCAGCGTTTGTTAGAGTACAGTTATGTGTGTGTGTAATCGTGCATACTTTGTTCGAAGATTTCCATATTTTTTGAGTTGATTTTATATTCAATTTCTTTGTTTTTGCTCACTTGCACAGTATGATGGTCTCATTAATATAGGACATCTAATTGCCAGTATAATAGAGCATAAAATATCCGTAAATGGATTCTTTTTTCGAAAGGGAGGGTTCTTGCCTCTTCTCTATTTCAGATGAATATTTGGTAATATAATCCTTTGGAGTTTTAATTCTTGTCTTATTTTAAGTTAGACTTTTCAAACTAAAGATCTAAGAGAGAGGTATATATTTATGTATATATGTATATATATAGTATGAGTATATAGTAGTATATATATATATATATATAATATATATATATATATATGAGTATATATTATAGTGTGTTTGTGAGTAGTGTTAGTATGTATTGGTGTTTATGTATTTATAGGGTGATGTATATGGCAGGAAGGGTGTCGTGGTGCAGATTAGAGGATCGTTGTGGTGGGGAGTGTTGAGTAGTGGGATTCTAAGGTTCATGAGGTCGCTATGGGGGTCTGTTTACAGTTGAGGGTAGTGTTGTTTTACCGTCTGTGGTTAATGTATATTAGTGAGACTTTGGTCTGGAATAAGAGGTATAAATATAAAGTTCAAAGTGATCAGATTGGACAATCTTAGGGGCGTGTAGGTGTGAAAAGAATTGTAAAAATGAGGAATGAACGTATTAGAGAGTTTTGTGGGATGAAGAAAGGGGTAAATGAGCGAATAAAAGGAAAGTAAGTTGAGATGGTTGGTCATGTGGAAAGGATGAATGACAGTCCCGGTTGGTTAAGCGGATGTATGGGGGTGTGGTTGGGAAGGTTACGACCGGCTGGGGGGAAAAAGGAAAAGTGGATTGACGTCGGTAAACGATGTCTGAAGGAGAGAAATGGTAGTTTGGCAGGTGGCGAGTAATAAAGGTGCATAATAGGAGTGAATGGCGGGGTTTTGTGAAGGGGTATGTTGTGGCCCACCTGGGCCGCGGGTTGGAGCCCGCGCTTTCCCAATATGCCATAGTGAGGGTCCGTCGCGTCCCGGTGTATATAGCTCTTTAGGGTAATGATTTGGCTATAAATGTAATGAATTCAATTAATTTAAGGTATATTTTGAGGGGGGCGGTAAGGCTGGGGGCTTGTCTTGTGGTCAGGTGTTTCGACTGTACAATGTTCTTTTACTACTCCTTTTCAGAGGCATGTCACGGTGCACCTTACCCCCAGTCTTGGGGAAAAAAAGGAAGATGGTGATGATATAAGTCTATGCAAAATTGTTCATTTGAATGTATCGAGTTGTTACTGAAGAAATTTGAAAAACTGGATATGAATAATGAGTGTAGTTTGGTTGGAAAACCTATTATAACCAGTGTTCTTGAAGTTTATTTTAAAGAAGACTGGTTTCTCTTCAGATTTGTTGAGGTAAATGTCGTTTTAAAATGTAATTTTCAATTTTACTTTTCTTCTTTTATGAATCTAATTTCAATTCCATGAAATAAAATTTTTTGTTGAGATTACTTCGACTATTTTTTTTTTAAATATTTATTTATAATTTTAGATAATTTTTTTTTAACTTTGGAGTTTATAAAGCATAGTTGGTATTATGAAAATATCAAGTAGGCTATAGTAACATCAATGCTTTCTTCATTTATTATGTTAATTCTGTATTATTGTTTAAGTAAATGATTTTATCCTTCAACTGCACAAAGGATCTTATGTGAGAGGATGATAAGACTGAAATTTATACGTATAAAATTCAATCATATCAATTTGAAAATGCATTGTTTTTGTATTACGGTATTCTGATTGAATGGAATGTAAGTTTTAATTTATAGTCTTATGAAGATGGTCTTTAACAATAAATTACAATATTCTGCAATAGTAAACTGATCAGTGACAGAGTGGTCTAACCTCTTCTGGAAAAAAAATTATTAAAAGTTTGATATCATTGTGAATGTGATTGATTGACGAGTAGTAATTTCATAGTTATTTTTTCCTAGGAATACATATTTCATAACACAAATAAATTAACTTTTTTTTTTTTGTTATACACATTCACCTTGGTTCATGATGAAAAGTTTGTGGTTTTTTAATAATTTCAATAGACTATACTTCTTAAACAAGTGATTATTTTTAGCTGATTCTTATGTAGAAAAAAATGTTTTGTCTTTATTACTTATGTCTATGTATGTAATTTATGGGTAAATGTTGTGAAAAAGTTTGCTAATATTGTGGTTTAGCACCGGCAAGGGAAGGAAATATGTTGAGCATTTTTTATCTTTCTTTGTTGGAACTAGACAAAGATTTTGCCGGCACATGATGATAGTGCTTTCAATGTTGACTCTTTTGGAGATCTGAATGTCCTTTACTACTATTATGATCCCAGGATGAGTGGCTTTAATCTCCCGCTGTGTGTTTCATTGGTTTGCCTCTTTGGTGTCCACGCCCTGCAGGTCTCTTTTGAAAGTGGCAGCTGATCTTGTAATGGTGTCTGAGGAAGTCAATGAACTCTTCACGATCCTTGTTTTTTTCGATTTATCAAAACTTTATCATACTTGTCTCTCTTCGCCATTTAGAATGTTGCGTAGGTAGGAGAGTATAAATTGACCAGTTTCTCCTTTGATAATGCTGATTTTGATGTGTGAGCGTGAATTTTAATTATGAACAATGTGTAGCTGCTTTAAAGTCTTATTAGGAGATCCGTATTCCTGTCAGTCACCGCTGTAAACATTTATGAATTGTTTTCTTTTGCTTTTGTTGATAAGAAGTGTTTGTTTTTCTCTGTCTATTTCTTCATGGAACAAGAAATTTTTGCTACCAAGTTCCACTAGAGCTTTACCTGGTTATTTCATTTAGTTAATTCCGTTGACGTCCTAGTCAACATATCCAATTAACCAAGGACCGATATTAACCCATGTACTCAATGAGTTTGAAAGTGTTTAGGTCATTGGAATAGAAAAGATAGAAGAAGGAATACGGTAAATTGTACAGAGAGGGAAACAGACGGTGTAGATGGAAGAGTCGCACCAGCACTCCTCAAAGGAAGTAGTATGCAATTTGTATGCAATTTAAGAGTGTCTGTTGCAACAGATATGATGCAATAGACCAGTGGTCGGCAAACTTATTAGTCAACAGAGCCAAATATCAACAGTATAACGATTGAAATTTCTTTTGAGAGCCGAAAATTTTTTAA
This sequence comes from Trachelipus rathkii, assembly GCA_015478945.1. NCBI lineage: Eukaryota > Metazoa > Arthropoda > Malacostraca > Isopoda > Trachelipodidae > Trachelipus > Trachelipus rathkii. The sequence continues at coordinate 12,530 of JABUQX010063996.1, forward strand.
ACTTTCAACTATAGGTAGGTACATTGTTATTAACTAAATTAAGGATTTCCAAAGCTGGCCTTTGCTAAAAACGCCCTCAATCAGATTGAGGTACGTTTGCTGAGGTCGATCCCTTCCAACTCTCTCAATCAGACTTGTCTTGGATACTCATTTCGTCCTAAAGTTTTAAGTCTTAGTTAAACTATAGGTGCGTTGAATATTGATATCCTACTTAATAACGATATTATTTATTGATAAAATTAAATTGTAAGATATCCATAAAATTAAATCGTGACAATGACTGACAAACACTAATGTGAACAAAGGCCTTGCATCTCCTTGGAAAGTTTGGGTAAGTCAGGTTTGCATGTTGTTGTTTTTAATTTTAGGCACGATTCCAGGTTCTCATCAATAAGACGACTTCTCAACTTACTCTTGATAAGGTTCATGCTTGAAAATGATTGTTCGCATGAATATGTAGACCCGAATAAGGAAAGAACAGCAGATGCTAGTTTTTTCAGCTGATTATACGAGTCATGTTTTCACCGTCTGTATATGGTTTTCCTCTCTTAGCAATCTCTTGACTAACCACAAAACTTGCAATATTAACATTGTTGGAAGATTGCATCCAGTAATTAAATAAAGAACTTGATTTTTCTTGACTCTTCTGAAGTTCCTCAACTGCTTTCTTCCTTGCAACACCGACAGGATATTTAGTACTAAATGACAAGTGTTTAGCTGTAAAGTGTCTCTCCAAATTTGATTTCTTGTTATGCGCCAATTTTTCCTTACAAATAAGACAGGTCGGAAGGCCATTTAAGTTTTGAATAAACGCGAAAGTCTCGGTCCATTCAACTTTAAATTCACGGTTTTCGTCTTCCGTTTTTCTTTGCTTCTTCTTTGTAGCCATGTCCAAACATTTTGAAAAATATTTCACTTTATAATTAAATCGTAGATAGAATATAAACCACTTATTCTGTTTAAAAATTTATATTATTTTAATAAATTTAACAAATTTATAATACCAATGAATAATAACAATAAACTATCTTCCTTACAAAACGACAATAATAATAAAGCCACCAACACAAAATAATTACAATTCTTAAATTGATGACAAAAATACCTGTAGGATTTACAGCTGGTTGGAAAAATACAGGTAACTTTATGCTTCGAGTAGGTACTTTTGTCACACGCGCGCGATTTGCGGACGCGACTAGCACTAACCACTGCACAATGAGACTGCTGACTGACTGGCTCACTCAACTCGTGCATGAACCTTGGAGCAGGCAACGAGTTTCGGACAGAGGCAGGTAAAACTGGTAACCACAGGAGTGCAGTTTTACTACAATTCTGGTTTTGCACTGTGGGGGCACGCGCTCTAAAATAATACAATGTAGAACACGATGCAAAGATACGACTCGACGATACGAGTTGACATTTAATCTTTCTGGAAATGTTTTCTCATTAAGTCGCTTCAGAGCACTCGCCTAAAGATAAAGACACATAAACACCAACTAAGTATGTAAAAATAGAAATAAGAAAACCAGTCATCACGAAGTTTCAATCGCACGTGGTATTTTGTGGAAGAGCCACACTCAAGGGGCCAAAGAGCCGCATGTGGCTCGCGAGCCGCGGTTTGCCAAACTACCTAACTAAGACCAATAGCAAGAGAAGAAATTGAAGAAACAAGTGAGATAAGGATTATTGCTTTGACAGAAGAAATCTCTGAGCTCAACCTATTCCGAGAAGGTTAGTGAATGTACCAACCCCCAAGATACGTAAGATAATAATCCAATGCAGGACGAGCAGCGCTCCTATAAAGATCAAACAACTGGGGTGGTGTAATGAAATTCTAAAATTCCTTCTAAGAAAGATCTGAAAAATACACGAATGTTGAAAGATAATTAAGAAGAAGAAATTAAAGAAAAAAATAATTATTCTTTAGTTGTGTGTTTTCATAGAAGGTATTATACCTGCGTGGAAGATTTTGTATAGTAGATGGAAAGTAGAGTTTGCGAAGCATTGGGCCTCAATATGCTTTCACCCGCCATATAAATGCAAAAACAAACGAAAACAAAATAATATCAGTTGCAGCAAGTCATTTTCTACTCGTTTTTAGAAGTTTTGTGGAAATTCTCATCAAAGTGTAAGGGAAATAAAAACAGGCCATTTTCTTATCAAAGTGTAAGGGAAATAAATAGGGAGGCCATTATGATATCCTTAGCTATTGGATGAAGCGAAAAAGTAAAGGTCAGTGATAAAAAAATTGAAAAAGGGCCTAATTGAACTAGAACTCTTAGGAACTTGATATATATATATATATATATATATATATATATATATATATATATATATATATATATATATATATATATATATTTATATATATATATTATATATTTTTTATTTTTTTTATTATATATTTAGTATATATATCTATTTATATATTATTTTAAATATTATTATTATTATGTGTGTGTGTTTGTGTATTATATGTTTGCGTGTTATTATTATTATTATTATTATTATTGTGACTAACATACCGATTTTGTTGCTTTTTCAAGCCTCCTAAATGTATTTCTGTCTACAGAAGAAATTTTCTTTAGTATTATTCTGGAATAAAATAAAACTATTGATTTAAAAACAGTACCAAGCTTTCGTCCGTACACTTCGGACATTTTCAAGGAATAGTTTTATTTTTTATATTTTAACAATTTTGATAATATAAATATTATTTAAACTAATAACAAAAATAAATAAACAAAATTAATAATTTTAAAAGTTAGAAAAGTTAACCTACGTTGACTTTTTGTTATTTAAATATGTTTAAAAAATTAGACATTTCATTATATTTGATGTTTATTACTGGTTTATGTTTCCTTAAGAGCAATGATTCCCTGAGGCGCAATTCATAAAAATCTTTCTTTCTTGTTATGATGGAGAAGCCCTTTTTTATGCTGTTATCGGGATTTTTGTGGTGTTCTTCCTTAATATGTTGAAATATTTTACTCGGCTTATACTTATGCTGCGACATTCTCATGTTGAGGGTATTCGTTGTGTATCCAATATAAGCGGCGTTACATCCACTTTCAGAACATTTAAATCAAACAACTAGGGTGGTGAGAAGCGCACCTATAAAGATCAAACAACTGGGGTGGTGTAAAGAAATACACAACGTTGGATACACAACGAATACCCTCAACATGAGAATGTCGCAGCATAAGTATAAGCCGAGTAAAATATTTCAACATATTAAGGAAGAACACCACAAAAATCCCGATAACAGCATAAAAGAGGGCTTCTCCATCATAACAAGAAAGAAAGATTTTTATGAATTGCGCCTAGGGGAATCATTGCTCTTAAGGAAACATAAACCAGTAATAAACATCAAATATAATGAAATGTCTAATTTTTTAAACATATTTAAATAACAAAAAGTCAACGTAGGTTAACTTTTCTAACTTTTAAAATTATTAATTTTGTTTATTTATTTTTGTTATTAGTTTAAATAATATTTATATTATCAAAATTGTTAAAATATAAAAAATAAAACTATTCCTTGAAAATGTCCGAAGTGTACGGACGAAAGCTTGGTACTGTTTTTAAATCAATAGTTTTATTTTATTCCAGAATTATACTAAAGAAAATTTCTTCTGTAGACAGAAATACATTTAGGAGGCTTGAAAAGCAACAAAATCATATGTTAAAAATAGATATTAAAACTCGTAAATAAATGTATTATCATCAAAATTCCAGAGGGAAAGCGTGGATTATTATTATTATTATTATTATTATTATTATTATTATTATTATTATTATTATTATTATTATTATTATTATTATTATTATTATTATTATTATTATTACCGTTCTCCCACATAACTGCAGGGTGGTGTCAGTTGCAGATCGGGAATGCTGTTGGCTTATTTGCTATGTTCCAGGTTGTTCAATTAATTGCAACCCTTGACGGAACTTTCCATGAACTATTCTTCTCCAAGTGATCCTATCACGCGTTAATCTATTTCCTTCATCCATACTAATCCCCTTTGCTATTAATAGCTCCTTTACTCCATCAACCCACCTCCATTTGGGTTTGCCCCTTCTCCTATTGCCTACCACTTCGGACTTAAAAACCTTCTTAGTCAATCTATTATCATTCATTCTAAGCACGTGACCATACCATCTTAGTACCCCTTGATTTGCTCTTTCCATCAGACATTTCTCCTATCGGCACATATCCCTTATCCTTACATTTCTAATTCTATCTATTCTCTTTATTCCACAAATATCTCGTAAACCTTTCATTTCTAAAACCTCAACTCTTTTTTTCATTTTAGTGTTTAATGCCCACGTCTCACATCCATACAGAACAGTTGGAACAAATATACACTCAAACAATTTCATTTTTACCTTCCTTGTTAAATTTCCATTTTTCCATAATTCTCTAAGGCTGCTTAATACTCTTTCACCCTCAGCAATCCTATCATCAGTTTCTTTCCCAATTCTATCCATATCCTTAACTACACTATCTATAAAGATATTAAACAACCATGGAGACATAACACAACCTTGTCTCAGACCCACTCCTATTTTAAACCACTCCCCTTCCTTCCTGTTAATCCTAACACACCCTCTACTGTTCGTGTAAAATGCTTTAATCGCCTTTAATAGCAAACCATTTATTCCATAACTTTCTAATGTTCTCCACAACTTCCCTCTTTGCACTCTATCATATGCCTTTTCCAAATCAAGAAAGCATGCAAAAACATCTTTCTTCTTTTCTAAGAATTTCTCTGCCAGCATTCTCAAGGTAAATACCTGATCCACACATCCTCGACCATCCCTAAAACCACATTGTTCCTCTCCAATCTGTTTATCTGTAATACTTTTAACTTTTTCTAAAATTCGTCCATATATTTTACTTAATACACCAATAAACTATTCATCTTTAAGTAGAACATTCTTTTTTGCCCTTACCCATATAAATTG
>JABUQX010063997.1:0-12500 GCA_015478945.1 Trachelipus rathkii
ATGGTGGTAACGACGTAGGACTTTTTTCCCTCTTCGCTGAGGGTCTCGAATCCCCCTCTTGGTTATTGTGTCGCGGGGTCTCCTTCGCCTCTCCTTACTTGGGGTATGAAAACGTCCCCTCGTCCCGTCGCTCGACCCCCTATATTTTTTTTCTTCTTTTTTTTTAATTTTTTTAACTTATTTATTATTCTTTTTACTCATATTTTGTAATGAGCTTTACACCTGATATCGCAATATTAATGGTTTCTGTAGTGTCGTACTTTCGAGATTAAATTCTATATTATGAAAAAAAAAGAATAAAGGATATTTTTTTTTTTTTTTTTCTGTTTTTACATGGGTAGAAAAGTTTATACGTCTGATTTTCAAATATGTAACTTGTTTTTCTGTAAGTGTCGTAACTTTTGAGATATTTCATAAGATTTAATTCTTTTATTAGATATAATTTGATTTTTAAACTATTATTTTAAAATATTTCGAATGCTTTTTGATAATCATGCCATCCGTCACACTGAAATTCAATTTGTTAGTTCAATATATCTAGCATATATTGTTAAAAAATAATAACAAAATAAAAATCAAAACTGACGCGAGTCTTGAAAACTAACATAGGCCTAATTCCTATATTATATAAGTATATTATCTTTATATCTTATCATATATATGAATATTATAAGTATATATATATAAACTATATATATATATATTGCATATTACTTATATATAATATAATTGCTTTAAATATATATCATGTAAATATATGATATATATTATTATACTATATATAGTACTATATATATATATACGTATGATATATATATATTATATATTATATATAATTATATAATATAAGATATAATATATAATATTAATATTAATATACTATTATTAATTATCTACTTAGACAGAGTAGCTTAAAAAAAAAGTTTAAGTAACAAGAATAAAAAAACGAACAGAAACATTAAATTAAATATAATAAATGTAGAATTTAATAAGAGGTTTCCTGAGGAACCTTAAGATACAATTAGTGGTAGTTTTATTGCTTAGCCTCAGCAAGCTGTCAGTGGTTATGAAGTAAAATGCAAGTTGCAAATTGAAATGTGTTGTAATCGTAAACGTAGCTGAAAGATATTATGAAGGTAAATACCTATTAGGGAGTCACTTAAGACAATTTATCGTCTAAGCAATTTATATTTTAATAAGGAGAATTCTCTTTATTATAATTTATATTGAAAATTAAATAAAATGAAAAGTTGTTTTTATCGGGTCTACTCTAACTGTTCTTGGGATGAGACGATTTGAAAGTGAGAGCTCATCGACGGGTCTCCTTCAATTTGGAGCCATAATCACTTATGGAATTAGTTGGCGGCTCTTCTTCCTCAAATAAATCTCTTTACTCAAAATTCATTATTTAATCGTACTTATTATCTCGCCCTTCAAACCAGAATAGAGAAATTCTAATTCTCATATTACTTTTTCTGATTTTATATAGCTTGTAATTGTTGCAGGGATACTATTCTACTGGCTAAGCGCACTTTGACTAAACGGAAGTTTGTTGGCTCATAAATTCCCACAAACTTGCCAAATATAACTCTAACAGCTTTTGTATATCATCTGCATTTTCTACACTTATTAGCTCTGTTCAAGGTGTAAGTAAACACTAAGCCTGAAAAGACCTCGACCTCTTTTTTTTTTTCAATAATCTTCATCCGGCATCATTCTGAGTTGTTCTTCCCAACCCTTTTTCCTCAAGTGTATGATTATGTATCATTCTTCCCAAATATTTTTACTCAAGTGGCTATGTATCAATGAATCTCTTTCCCCATATTTCCATTCCCCAATATGGCTTCCGACACTCGAGTTTAACTGATCACTCACTTTTCCATCTTTCCTAATTGTAGTATTTAATCTTAAGGCATTATGGAGAGCATTATGTGGTGGAGCATGACATTTCGAAAGTTTCTAGATAGAGTATGGTATAAGTGACTAGCATTTATCTATGGTTCCTTCCTCCGGGATTTCTCCTCTTACTCATTAACTTTCTCTCAAATTCTTCAATATTGGCAGAACTTTGCCATAAGTAGCTAACTACTACTTCTTTCCGTATTTGTGGCATTCCTCATGGATCACTTTTATCTCATTCCCAATTTCAAGGTTACATTTACAATTTTATCAGCTACAGTTTCAGCACTATCCATTCTTTTTCCATGACGCAAGTTTCCAACTGCTCATTTCAAATCAGTTACCACTTTTGCACCTATGGAGATATAATTCTACTGTCTATTTTACACCTAAAGTTGCATCTCAAATTTAACCTTCCAATTTCATTCTTGCTAAACTGGATAGGGTTTTACTCTGAGTTTGCTTCAACCTCGTGAAATTGCACTACATAAACTCAACTCCTTTGCACCCCCTAATAAAAAATTCTACCCAATTTTCCTTTCCTTTCCAACGCCTTTATTGTCTTGCATGTGGATAATATAAACATTCTTGGTTTCATTATAGGCAACCTCTGCCTTAGAACCTCATACCATAATAGTTACCATGGTATCTTCAATGAACGTGGGAGCTTTGCTCAGACTGCGAGAATTGTTTCTCTCGCAAGATTACTTATTCCATTGTATGAAATACTGCTCTCACATGTGGGAGAGGGTGTGTGTCCCTTTCCACCTTCTGTTGAATAAGGTTAAGCTCAAATCTGAAAGAATTACAAACTGTTCTTAACCTTCTAATTCCTTTGACTCTTCAGCTCTGTGACAAGGCATTGGAGCTCTATCTTTTTTTCTACGGCAGGTGCCTGAGGGAACTGATCACTCCCACTCATCGCCACCCCTACGGAGATATTGAAGGGGAGGGGGGGGACATGTCATATCTTACCCGTTGTTGTGCCTACTTTTTTCCAACTACCTCTCTACTGTGGAATTTGATGTCATCTGTTTTAAATGTCGAATATAATCTTCCTCATTTTCACCAAGGAAATTTGCTAGACTTGAGTTGGATTGTGTTTCATCATTTTGTTCATGACTCCCCCCCCCCCTCCTCCTTTAATGTGGCTTAGCCTGTGAGTGGTGGTTGAAGTGTAAAAGAAAAAATAAAATGGAGGCCCACTTTGCTAGGAAACAATGAATGAAATCTAGATTTGACAGACGAAACTAAAGCTGAATGAATGCTTGAGCTTATATTCTACTAGTAAAAGTTTCCTTGGTTGCTTATACATTTGTAAAGTTAGAGTGGTTAAATCATTAAAAAGAACTGATAAATAGTAATAAAGATTTAAAAGGTAGATCGCGGATTCCTTTAAATTAGAGACATTCAAAACGTTTTGAGGAACTTGAAAAGCAATGCTACTCAAATTATTTTCAAAACGGCACAATAATACTAAAGGAATTTGGATAAAAGGGGGTACGCTGAAGTAACTCTTGTGAAATATGCAGAAGAATCAATTGCGTTATAAATCATATATTTTTATCAAATACTATAATTAAAAATTTAAAGACAATAGTTCTCTTTCTTGGAAAATATTATGAAAATTAAATAACATTTAGAAATATACAAAAAATAATTTGAATTTCTAGCAGGAAGAGATTCGGCAGTAACCATTAGATGTATAGGAGTTATACTTGCTTTCCTTTTATACTCTTAATAAAATTCTACATTACTGTTTCAGATAAAATCTCATGGATAAAAATCAATGCTGAATTTATGTGGAATATGTCGCTAAGAATTATATATATATATATATATTTTATTATATATATATATATATAATACTAGTATATACTGATATAATATATATATAACTATATATATACTATATATTATATATATATATATTATATATCGGTTTCTCTAATTTTTAATAGAGTGACACATTGTCTTAACTTGATGTTTGCCAGAATTAGCCCTTTTTATTATGATTTTAGGGTAGTCTTTGTGAAAGCGTGTTTTAATAAAAAAAATAAATTAAAATTAGTTATGAATGTCCTTTGGTTCAGATGGGATGTTTTTGTTTAGTAATATTTGTTTATATTCTGAAAGCACTCTTTGCTGCCTTTTTTTAATCGTACATTACAAGTGTAATTTTAGTCTCAAAAGTGTATTTGTAATAAATTCCTTACTATTATATAATAACTAATTTAATTTTATTTCTCGTTGTCGAAAAGCATTGTCGGTAAATTGATTTACAATTTCTGTCCGATTACATTTTTACGAAAAATGGTTCATTAAAGTTTTAAGGTTAATTTATTATTGTCATTATTAAACCCGCTTGTTTGGTAAGTGTGGTGCACATGTGCAAAATTATTTTAGGGTCTCGACCGACGGGACAGAGTCCCGCCGTCGTCCAACTCGGAATGTCGAGTGACTCTGACCCTGCAATCTCTTGCCGGGTCTAGGTTGCTGGATTATTCTTTATTGTAAATAATATTAAGGTGATACTACAATTATTGTACAATATATGCCTTCATTCAAGATAGACTGAGACATTTGGATTTTTTCCTCAAGCTTGTCAAAATTCTGTGTAAAATTTTCTCCTTGAAATTCCCTTTTTTGCTCAAGACAATATTTTTTATTAAGTACTAAAAATTGTATATATATATATAATGTATTATATATATATATATATAATAATATATATATATAATATATATTAATAGTATTAGTTTACCTAAAATATATATTGTCCTTTCCATAAAAGTGGCATCTCAAGGTCAAATATTTAACGATTGGAAACCAACGGAAAAAAATTGATTTTGGTCACTTCTATGTACAATATATTATATAATATATATATTATATATATATATATATATATGATATAAGATATATATATTAGTATTATATATATATAGCTATATATTATTTTGCTGGGTAGATGTTAGATTCTCTTCTGTAATAGTGGGAAGATATTCAACCACCTTCACATAGGCTAGCGTAGTTCCATAACCTCGTAAGTTTCTGATCACAATCTGGTATAATAATGAAAATTTTAAGGCATTGTCCTTTAAAAGGAGTTACATAAAATGACATATAATCGACAATTGCAAAACTCTGCTCGATGCTACCCCAGCAGTTCAGTGTTGGATAAAACTCAATAGAAAGATTGCGCGAAAGTTTTCCACAGTTGCTTTTTATATGTTATTTTCGATTGTTTAATTTTTTTTTAATTTTTTTTAAAATATACTTTTTTTTAAGGAGCTCGAGCGACGAGGACAGAGGGGGACGAAGTCCCCCCGGTCGTCCTCCCGCGTCTCACTCGTAATGAGGCAGAGAGCCTGAACATCTTTCCTTTTGCTATTTAATACTGGTATTCTTAGTTAAATAAAAAAATTAAACTTGTTATATATATATTATATAATATCTATATATCAATATCTTTATCATATATATTATAATTATTATATATATATATATATATTATATATATTATGATATATATACAATATCACTCTTTCTCACCCCTTTTCTATTTTAAAACTACAGTATAGTACATAGAAAAGAAAGCTTTGGAATCCGCCTGGTCAAATTTTACATAGGAAAATGTACAAAAATAAAAAAATAAAAAACTTATTGTTAATGAATTATATGTAATATGATTTATAGAGTAGGGATGGCCGGATAGTGAATACCGATAGCCGATACCGGTATCTAAGGCTGGAAGTTAACCGATATCGTCGATTCGATAGTGAATTAGCCGGATACGGATATCCGGAAGTTGTATATAGCGTCGGGCGGGTATACTAAATAAACAAAAAAAATCTTTATTTTTTTGTTTAGTGTAGTACTACAAGTTTTATTTAGATATTTAATTTCTAGAGTTTTTTATATTTTTAAAAAATATATAAATTAGTGGACAAATTTGATTAAATAGAATTTTACATTTGAAAAATGCGAGTTTTTTAACTTTGTCTGTAAATGAAAAAGTTTTACCTGTCATACTTTATTATTATACTTTTTTTCATTTTTGTATACAGTTGAGTATGGTAGCTTTAAACTGGAAACAAATTTTTGTTTAAACAGTGCATCAGTGGTTAAATTCGCTGGCCTAATCTTGGCCGAGTTTATTCTCTCACTACCATAAAATGTATTGATGGGGTGAATTTGGCACTATGTGTTATCTTATTTTATGGTAGCCATTATCTTATTGCCCTTATTTTATACGTACCGGTATAAGCTAATTAAATAATATAACAGTACTTCTATTAGGTAAAGAATTAAATAATAAAAAATGATAAATTAATATGGAAAATAGATTCAATAAAAGTGTCAAAATTTGTGCCACGAATGGGGTGAATTGGGTCACCTTATATTTTTTATACTTATTTTATTTTCATTGTTGAATTTTATATTATTAATATTTATTAATATTATAACAATATTTCCCAAATCAAAGTTAAAAATAAAAATATAAATTAGAATTTATACATAAAGAAGGAAATTTAAAAAGAGCCCAATTCCCCGCACAATGTGTGGTTCCGATCTACTGCCCTTCAAATGAGTTCTAAATGAGCTTATTTAAAACTTTTTAATAAAACTATGATTAATTATTATCAGTATGTATGTTTTTTGTGTGCTATGTTAGTTATGGTCGCTGCAATTTCTCAGAAAAAAAAAAAATCCAAAAATGTATTAGGGGATAAGTGGGGAGACGAATTATACCTAAAGTAGTAACGTACCCGCGTCCCGAGGCTTATAGCCGGGAATTATATATTATATTTATATAGCTCTATCTATATATATTATATTATTTTATATATATATATATATAGTATAGTTATATAGTATTATATATATTATATATATATAATATATATATATATATTATAGTTATCTATTATATATTTATATATGGCATCTCAGATTTAGTTGCCCCTGTATTAAAATACACTATATTCTACATAAAAATTAATATATTTTTGAATTCAGCGTACATTGTAATGCAGAGAAATAAAAAAATTAATAATTATTAATTTTTAAATAATAACTCCAAAAATATTATAATCGTATGATCTTTTCAAACTTAATTTAAACATGTATCCATAAAAATTAAAGCGTTCTTCCTTATACTCTTTTCAATATTTAGGGAAACTCTCAAATAATGCAAAAATTAGAAGTCAAAAATAAACGTTATATCAATCCATATTTAAGAATTACAATTACATATAGTTTAAGTTAGGTCAGTCAATGTCATCAAAAATAAATTAATTTCTTTAGAACATATATTATCTAGAGTGTGTGTTGTGTGCGCGCGCCGCTATGTTTGCCTTAACATTGACAAGAGAATATTTGTGGGACTCTGACTTGGAACGCTGATAGATATAGCGTCTAGTCAATTGTTGAAATGTAAACCTATATTATTATTATTTATTTTTTTTATCTCACTTTATTTTATTTCTTATTTCATTTCCTCCATTCATGTGCAACTGATTTTTAAAATGTGTTAGTTTTTACGTAGCTATATAGTTTTTTCGTATTTACATACCATGGGACATCTAATCTGAGCTGACAATATATATTATATAATATATTATATATATATATAGTATATATATATATTTATATGATATATATACTATATATAATCATATATATATAGTATATATATTAATATATATATATATATATTATTTTGTATATATATATATTATATAATATAATTATATATTAAAAATTATAAAATTATTTATCTATTATATATATATATATATTTATATATATATATAATATAATATATATATATATATTATATATATGAATATATATTATATATATATAATATTTATAATATATATTATATATATATACTATATATAATATATATATTATAATATACTATCTATTAATAATTAATAGTATATTATATACTATATATAATATTACTAATATCATATTATTATATATATATTATATATACTATATATATATATCTATCATATAGTATATATTATAAATTATATATTTATTATAAATTATTATATTATATAATATATATATATCATATTATATTATTCAGAAGTGGACGTTCCGCAATTTAAGTTAGCAATTCCGCAATCGCGGAATACCAAAATAAATTGAGAATTGCAATTGCATAAGTTTGAAAATTTGTGGATTGCAGATAGGGAAATGCCTATTATCATTCCGTATTGATTGACTACCAAATAAAATGTATTCATTGGAATTGCCAAAATTGATTAGCACAAATTTTTAACAGGTAGTCTAGTAGTAACTGTAATTGATACCAACCTGAAAAATGTTTTTTTTTTTCTTTCAAAGGGAGCAGTAATTTGCTGCTTCTTTATTTTCTGATTGTAAATTATCATATTATAAAATGGTAGTATAAAGTCAATCGACCGATTCTCAATATGGATGATAATATTTAGTTCTCGATTGTCCTATTACAAGTTTATAATCGATTATTGCAAAATTTATTCGTAGCACACTTTTTACTTAATAGCACGTATATTTTTTTCCAACATTTGTAGTAAGAAATTTAGGCCTGGAATTGCTCTGCTTTATATTTTTATCACTGAAGGCGGTAACATTGAGAATAAATTCGCAGATTTTATTTTTATGAGATTATTGTCGCAGAACTAGGGTATATAACCCTGGTAAATTTTATAATACTTAAGCACTTAAAACAAGCAGTGGAATTTACTATGATAGTAAAATTCAATACCTTAAAGTGATAAATAAAATTGTGGTGGATAAAGATTGCATTACACTGTGTCTTTGGAGCTTAATTGGATTATAATTCATTTTTACCGATATTATTTACATTTTTTTATAATATATTATTATATAGTTAATGATTCACCGATATTTTTTACCATTACGTTTATGATAACGTGTTGAGTTCCACCGACGAAATTTTTCAGATAAATTGGTATGTACAGTGCTGTACAGTCAACATATATATGGAATGATAAAATAATATATACATTGGACTCAACATCGAAATTCTAATAAGTAATTATTATATATATATTATATATATTAATTTAAATATATTATTAATTATATTATATATATATATAATATATATATATATATATAATATATGTTATATATATATATATTATTATAATATATATTAGTTATAATTTTTCAAATATTTGAAAATTTCCCCAACGATGAAGAACCTACTAGGGAAGTATTATCCGGTTAATCGGTCCGGTAACAATGGATATCCGGGCCGGCATACCGGATTAGTCAAATAACTTGCTGGATAGGCGGATACCGATAGTTGCCGGAATATCATCGGCCCATCCCTATTGACGAGCCTATTTAAAATCTAAAAATGTTTTCTTCTTGACAAATAAAATAGAGCTTTCTTTAAATTTGTTTTTTTTTTTTTTTACTATAAAATAACGGGAACAAACGTGGCAGGAGTCGGGGTCTCTCGGCCTTCGGGGAACTACGGGGTAGGACTAATTCCGCCCCTCCGGGGAGGGGTCTCCGGACCCGCTCTTTGGTAATTTGGTGTCGCGGTGGTTTTCTCTGCTCTTCCCACGGGTAATTGAAATACGTCCCCCCTGGTTCCCCGTGGCTCGAGGCCCTACTATTGCCAGTGTAATACCTTTACAAATATATTTATATATATATATTATAAATATATAAGTATATATATATATTTATACTATATATAGTTTATATATACCTATATATATTATATATATATATTAAATAATCTCAATACCCACGCATAAATAAAATCCCCAACATTTATGTTTTATTATTTATATTTTTTTTACATTTTTCCTACATAACAATTACCAGGAATCCAAAAATGTATTCATTTCCGCTGTTAGCTATTGTAGTTTTTTAAGAATTTTTTTTTTTTTTTTTTTTTTTTTTTTTTTATACAGTTTTCACCGCAATAAAATTTTGCTAGGATTCCATAAATGTATTCCTATTTCCTGTAGCTATGTAGTTTTTGAGATATGGACTGATGATAGTTGTCGCTTTATAACCATATCCCATATATTATATATATAAATAATATTAATATTATACTATAATATATATTTATAATACTATTATATTATATCGGTGCTCGCTTTTTGCATTTATATACTATATTATATATATGATATATATATATATTATAGGTGTACGCGGATAGTCCGGCATCGATATGTGGATATCCGCATCAATTTTCACTATCCGCATCTGCAACTGCATTCGCATAAATTTTTTGCGGATAGCGGATAGTCTTTGTCTGCATAATATCTATAGTCAAGTGTGAGTGCACTATTATATAGTACTATAACAATTATATATATATATATATATATATATATATATTATATATATATATATATATATATTATATATATATATATTATATATATATATATATTATATACTAGATAGCGCTTAGTAAAGTAACGGATTTTCAAGGATCACAGAAACAGTCATGATGAAGATAGATTAATACGATTTCAAACTCTGCAAATCGATGACGCATGTGCAATTGTGCATACTTTTCTAATCCTGATACAAAAAAAATTTCTTGAATCGACTGTGTTTCACTAGAAGACTAGTTAAAATATGACCTTGGTGATGCCTATGGATAAATGCTGCTAAAGCGAAATATCACTGAGCCAATAATAGCAAGAAGATCACAGAAACAGACTCCAGCAATTTACCATATTTATGCGATACATCTGGTGCTGAATCCGAATGAACGTTTGTTTTGGGCTTCTAGCACAAAATCTAGCGCGATGTTCGGTAGGGTCAAAAGACACTGCCCCTTTTAGCCGGTGGGGGCCCAATAGAACAACAAGCTTGAAATCAAATATGCCACGGTTTTGTGGCGTGTAGTAAATTGTAAAATGTTTTTCCCCGAAAGGATGAGAAGTCGCCAGAAAAAAAAATCTTAGCAACCCCTTTAACAATGTGACCTTGTGTGCGTCTTCAGTGGTGCATGATCTCATTTACGACGCAAAGAGAAAGCAAATTCTCCTCTGAAAGGGCTCCACAGTACTGGGGTGTCTTAAAGTGGGTCCCACAGTTACCCCAGCAATGGGGCCGTGCAACAGGTCCCTTTCCAATGATGGAGGGTTTTGTGGTGAACGTGTCGTAGTTTTAATTTTTGTGGTTTTTTGTAACTATTATTATTAGTATGAATTAACTTATAATAACCTTTTAGCGTTCTTTCGTAGAATATCTTCATGAGTATTTTTTAATATTATTTTTTATGTTATTACGTTTTGTTTTGGTATAACATTGTAACATAAATGATCCATATATATTTAATTAAATAAATGCATTATTAAGATTTGTTTACGAATATTTCTGGTATGCCATTCATAGTATCCATTTAGTAGGATACTTGTGAAAGCATTCAGTTGTTTAACTGGTATGTCACTGGTAATTAATAATTGCACCAAAAACTAGAATAATTTATGACTAAAAACCACCGAAACTTGATCAGCTGCGTCACTTGTCGAAAACTTCTCTTTTTTTTCACCACAAAGCCAATGATACCCAACCGAAGTGGCTTTTTCTTCGCTACTGAACGTAACTTGATTTTCTCTTCTATCCTCCTCCTCCTCCTCCTTCTCCTCCCTCACACAATCGCATACCCTCCCGCTATGCCCCACCCTCATATACCATCCCCCACGATACCCCTTACAGAGTAACACCCACTCCGATCAGTCCCACCCGCACTGCCCGGGGCACGAACGAATTCGCAATGCAGTCATAGACTCGCGGCCCCGTTTATAGAAGATTTGCGCGCTTGAATAAAATACAATTTCTTTCCTATTTAAATACTGAGTATTACTTTTCAAAACTGGTCAAACCTTAAAACCTAAACTGGTTAATTAATTTTTATACCCAAGTTAGGTAAAGGTGTTATAACAGTTCATTTAAATACTATTTTTTTTATTTGACAAACATAAATGTACCCACTTCACATAAGGTAAACGCAACTCTCCACCCTCACTAAAAGCTCCGCCCATTGCTAATAGTTGGGAGTGTTCAAATAATAATAATAATAATAATAATAATAATAATAATAATAATAATAATAATAATAATAATAATAATAATAATAATAATAATAATAATAATAATAATAAAAATAATTAATAATAATAATAATAATAATAATAATAATAATAATAATAATAATAATAATAATAATAATAATAATAATAATAATAATAATAATAATAATAATAATAATAATAATAATAATAATAATAATAATTAAGCAGAAGTAACAAAATAATGAAAATAATATTTCTAAATAAAAAATAATATATATATATATATATATATATATATATATATATATATATATATATATATATATATATATATATATATATATATATATATATATATATATATATATATAAAGCTTTATATACATAAAAATATATCTTATATTATATATTTGATTCTATATACATAATAATATATATATATATATATATATAATAATAATAATATAATATATATATATATATATATAATAATAATAATAATAATAATAA
>JABUQX010063997.1:17500-20000 GCA_015478945.1 Trachelipus rathkii
TCTATTCTGATTTTGCTGTTAATTTTGAATTTGTTGTTGTTTATGATTAATTTTTTTTGTTTACTATTGATTTTGTTGATATTTATGCAGATTTTGTTTTTGTTTGTCAATTTTTTGTTGCTTGTGCTGATGTGGTTGCTTATGAAGATTTTTTGGTGTTTATGCTGATTTTATTGTTGTTTGTGTAGATTTTGTTGTTACTTATGTTGAATGTGCTGTTGTTTATGTTGATGTTATTATTGTTTATACTATTTTTGTTGTTTATGTTGTTGTTTTCATTAATATTTTCACATGCTTTAAATCCTTAATATTTTTTTCCCTTTGGCATAGTTTAAAGCAGTACTGAAATGATTTTAATTATTCTATTGTTCAACAACTAATGTGGACTAGTTGCGCAATATTCACATCTGCAGCTAATGTGGGGTAATGGTGGAGTTATCAACTCGCCTATTAGAAGACGCTCTTTCGAACCCATATTCGAATCGTAGGAAGAAACTTTCTTAAAAAGGTCTCCCCCTCTCCGAATAGGGCAGTGCCCATGGGTTGCGATTTTTTTTATATTAAGCATCCATATCCAATAATAATAAATAAAAATATATATTAAATAATAAATACAATTATTATTATTATTATTATTATTATTATTATTATTATTATTATTATTATTATTATTATTATTATTATTATTATTATTATTATTATTATTATTATTATTATTATTATTATAAGTCTTAAACAACATCACAATACTTTTCTGGACTATCTAAGTTACCAAAATATCACAATTGACTGCATAGTACTAACCGAAACATTTCTGAATGAACATAACAACAGGTTATACCCGATCCCAGGATATACTGAAACACATGCATTTCGAACTAACAAACGGGGTGGGGGAGTTTCACTTTACTTAAAAAATGGCTTCTGTACATCTCATGAAGTCATAATTTCACTCGTCAACCCACACATAGAGGCACTAGCAACTCGCATTAAAATGAAATCGAATCAACTAATTGTAATGGGAGTCTATCGACCCCCAAATTCATCTAAAACAGAGTTCATAAATGCTCTCAAAGAAATTATCAAAACACATTTTCTTAATTCTAAAGTAATAATTGCGGGTGATTTCAACATTGATCTATCCAACGAGAACATTGCAAATCGGGCTAACTCTCTCTCAAACTTAATGTTATCAAATGGTTTCGTCAATTACATAACACTACCTACACGTCCAAACAACGTCGAAAATAGATGTCCGTCCTTAATAGATCATATCTGGGGGAACCTAAACTGGAACGTTAAAACCTTCATAATAAAGAGTGATATGTCCGATCACTTTCCATGTCTTGCAAAATTTGTCATAAATAAAACTCAAAATTTCACCACCATAAAATACAGACTAGATGGTGAACATCAAAGGCTGAAATACATAAACAAAATGAATGAAATTGACTTTTCATTCACATACAGTGAGAACATAGGCATCGAAGAAAAATTCAACTCGTTCGTAAATATATTAAATAAATGCTACGACGAATCATTCCCAATTAAAACGAAAAAACTTGGTGCTAAAAGAATTCAAAACCCATGGCTAACACCAGCTTTGCTAAACTCTATCAACCAAAAACATAAACTCTACCGAAACTTTAAAAACAAAATTATACCATTCCAAGTATATAACGCATATGATAAACAATTAAAAGCAGTTCTTAAGAAAGCAAAGAGAAAACACTACTCTAACAAATTCCAGGATTGCAACAAAGACTCGAAGGCCACTTGGGGTTTTAATCAATAAATTAATCAACAATAACAAAAAAAACTCACAATGTATAAAAGAACTGAATTTAAACAATCAGTTAACAACCAACCAAAATAAGATCGCAGACGGACTAAACGAATACTTCGTAAACGTCGGTAAGCAAATCTTGAGAGACAAACCCCCTTGTCAAACATCATATGAAACTTTTCTCCCAGACTACGAGTCTCATTTTTCCTTTATTCCCATCACCGTCCCGGAGGTAAAAAAGGTAATCGCCGGATTAAAAAACAAAAAATGTGATGTTCATTCTATCCCCAATCACATCCTCAAACTCTCAGCTGACATAATAGCCACCCCTTTAAAACACTTGTTCAATGAATCATTTTTGACAGGAATTTTCCCAAATATATTCAAGACAGCAAAAGTGATCCCTATACCCAAAAAAGGAGACCTTTGCCTAGCAAAAAATTATAGACCAATAGCTATCACAAACACGATTAGTAAAATATTTGAGAAATTAGTTTTCAATCAGTTAACAGAATATTTTATATCAAACAATATTCTTAATGATTCACAATTTGGATTTAGAAAAGGACGTTCAACTGCTGATGCCCTCATTTGCTTAACCGAAAAACTGTACAGAAATATAGAAAATAAAGACTCCTCCCTGCTATTATTATTAGATTTCACTAAAGCTTTTGACATGATTGATCATGACATACTATTAAGTAAAATGAACAA
>JABUQX010063998.1:0-2500 GCA_015478945.1 Trachelipus rathkii
ATTTTTAAAATCTATCCTAGACTTTAATTTATCCAAAACTACCATCCCCACTAACCAAGGTATGTTTCCTTCTACTATTTCTGTTTCTAGTAATGCATGCTTATTACCTAGAACAATCGGAATTAAAAATTTCCTATGACACTTATATTCCCTTTCCCCAAAAACATAAGTAGCTTCTACCTTTTCTTCAGATTCTCTCATCTTCTCTAACTCTTCCCTATTTAAAGTCGAGAGAATTGCTCCTAGTCACAATTCCCCTATTACACTATTCCTACAACCTGTATCGACTATCGCACTAATTATATCCCAGTTATCCTCTTCTTCTATCCCTCTATCCCCTAACAACACCACTTCTTTTGTCAACGTTTTCCTTTCCTTACACACATTAGCCAAATGCCCTTTTCCTTTACATTTGTAACATTCTTTATCTTTCATCCAACAGTTTTCCATCACATGTCCTTTCTTCCCACATCCATCACATTCTTTATCACTATGTCTATATTCCGGACAAAACCTTTGCATATGTCCTTCTTTATTACAATTATAACAAACGTTCCTTCTTTCGATATTTTTATTCCTCTCTCCGCTATACCATACCTTTTCCTTGTTTTGGTTCTGAAAACTCTTTCCCATAATTCCCACTAACAAACTCGTCACTCTGGTATACGTTAAATCTCCATCTAAAGCTCCTAGCATTATTTTTTCTTCACTTTCCACCAATTTACTCCTTCCCAACAACAAACCTCCTTTGTGTTCCTCTCCTAGTTCAGCCATACCTGCTGCAGAACACCTTCTCAATGCCACATCAAATCTGCTCACAAAATCCTGTATTTACTCATTACTTCTTCTTTCAATTCTGAAAAAAGCGTTCATACTGTCCATCTTTTCTTGTCACTGCTATATTTCTTCTCTAGAACACTCATAATTTTTTCTACTCCGTCACTGCTCGATATCTCCTCCCTTGGCAATCCTCCTACCAATTCCCATGGTTCTCCACATAATGCACTCCTAATAGTTAAACCTGGATATTTATCTACCTTCTTATTTCTCCATATCCAATCTTCCACTTTTCCTTTCCACTCAAGGAACCTCTCCTTTTTCCCATCAAACACTGGACATTTCTCACTCCTTTTACCTCTCTCATCACTCTCATCATCAGAGCCCATTTTGCATCCAAGTATTTTGACCTTGATATAAAATTGATATAAATAATGTAAGTGAAAATTAAATAGCTAGATATTGTAAACATTAAATAACTAACCTTGTTTTTCAGTTAGATGACATTTGAAAAATCAAGAAAGCAAAACAAAAAAAAGGTCTCCATAGGGACTAAAACTTTCAGAATGAATGCAGATAGAATATAGTAAAAGAATAGGTACAGGTAAAATGAAAGTTTCTATCAAAAAATTCCGGAGTAAAAAAAAAAAAAAAAAATTTTTTTTTTTCTCTAATTCAGCTATTCACAAATTCCGTTAGTCAAAAAGGTTAAACTCCCGTTGAAACTCAAAAAGAAATAATTATAAAATTAATCCTTCTTAAAAATATTTCATGTCAACAGATATCAAAAAACAAAATTATATCAAGGTTTGATACCATACCTAAAAAAAAATAAAGTATAAAGTAAATTAACTTACACTAAAACTGGACATATACATAAGAAGATAGCGTGAGCCCCTTTTTTGTGAAGCGACCCACATACATACCTAAAAACTAAAACAATATA
Source organism: Trachelipus rathkii (assembly GCA_015478945.1). NCBI lineage: Eukaryota > Metazoa > Arthropoda > Malacostraca > Isopoda > Trachelipodidae > Trachelipus > Trachelipus rathkii. The sequence goes on from JABUQX010063998.1 coordinate 1,724, forward strand.
AATAATAATAATAATAATAATAATATAATCAAAATAAAATAATAATAAAGTTTAGTGAATATTAATAATAATAATAATAATATATAATAATAATAATAATATGATAATAATAAATAATAATAATAATAATAAAAATAAAAATAGAGAAATAAAAGAAAAATAAAAATAAAATAAAAATGATATTGGTAATATAATAATAATAATAATAATAATAATATAATAACAGTAATAATATAATAATAATAATAATAATAATAATAATAATAATAATAATAATAATAATAATAATAATAATAATAATAATAATAATAATAATAATAATAATAATAATAATAATAATAATAATAATAATAATAATAATAATAATAATAATAATAATAATAACAATAATAATAATAATAATAATAATAATATTTTATGATGAGCTGCTAATCTCATAGAAAGAGATTTAAAAATGTAGGAAAAAGTTTGATGGTAAAAAATGATTAAGTGGAGTAAGACTTGAACGAAAAAAGTTTTGTGAATAAAAAGGATTTTTATGGAGAGAAGAAGAAGAGGGATTCAAGAAAAGGCCCAATGAAAATATTAAATGAACAGAAGTAAAATAAGTATAATAATTTAGACGCATTGCCATAAACTAAAGAAGTTGAAAATAACAGAGTTTATGTCAGAAGTTAAAGAATATTTTATTAGTGAGCGATAATTGAAGGACAGGATATGCTGAATTCTTAAAGGTTGGTGAAATTCTGAATTGTTATTATAGATTATAATCAGTGG
>JABUQX010063998.1:7500-17957 GCA_015478945.1 Trachelipus rathkii
GACTTCGGCTTTGGCTTCGGATCCGACTAAGGTTTCTGCACTATTTGAAAATTGTTCAGCACGTCTCCTGGCAATAAATTTTTTACGTAAAAAAATTCATACCCAGGATCCGGCTAAGGATTCGGCTCCATATCCGACTTCAGCTCCGGATCCGACTAATGTACCTACACTATTTGAAAATTGTTAAGCACCTTTTCTGGGACAAATAAAATTTTCCGCCTAAAAAAAAATTTTCTTGCTGAATAAAATTTATACGGCCAGGATCCCGGATCGGATCCGGATCCGACTAAAGTTTCTGCACTATTTGATAACTGTTCAGACACGTCCTCTGGCACAATAAACTTTTCACTTAAAAAATTTTTTTTTGAAAAAATTTATACTCCAAGCTCCGGCTCTGGCTCGCGACTAATCGGTTCCCACTCCGACGATCGGCTTTGGCCTCCGGATCCGACTAAGGTTTCTGTACTATTTGAAATTGTTTCAGACACGTCTTCTTCGGCATTAAATTTTTGCCACCCTAAAGAATATTTCTTGAAAAAATTACTACCCAGCCCCGATCCGGATCCGAATCGCGGCTCCGACTCGACTTCGCTCCGGATCCCAATTAAGGTTTCTGCAGCTATTTAAAAATAGTTAGCACGTCTCCCTGGCAATAAATTTTTTACGTAAAAAAATAATTTCTTTAAAAAATTTATAAACAGGATCCGGCTAAAGGATCCGGCTCTAGATGCCGACTTCGGCTCTGAATCGCCGACTTAAATGGTTTGCTAACACGCTATTTAAAATTGTTCAGCACGTCTTTCTGACAATAAATTTTTTCACATAAAAAAATATTTCCCGAAAAAAATTGATAAGCCAGGATCCCCGACTGCCGGATCCGGCTCCCGGATAGAGGCCTCCGATACGACTTCAGCTACGGATTTGCCGACTAATGTTTCTATAACTATTTGAAAATTGTTCAGCACGTCCTCTGCGAGATAATTTTTCACCTAGAAAAATATTTTCTGAAGAAAAATTCATACCGGATCCCGATCCGGATCCGGCTCTGACTTCGGCTTCGGCTCGAATCCGACTAAGGTTTCTGCCAGCTATTTGAAATTGGTTCGGCCCAGGTCCTTGACATAAATTTTTCAACTAGAAATTCTAACATCTCTTTCAGTAATTTCATACCGTGTTCAGTGATCGACGCTCCGGATACGGGCTCCGGATACGACTTCGGCTTCGCTCCCGGATCCAGACTAATGTTTCCTAGACTATTTTGAACATTTGGTTTCTCATCAAAAGTTGCACGTCTCTTGAAATAATTTTTCACCTCTAAAAAACTATTTCTTGAAGTAAACTTCATAACCCAGGATCCGGATCCGGTCCGACTTGCAGCTTCGTTCCGGATCCGGCTCGACTTCAGCTTCGGTTCCGGATCCGGCTCCGACTTCAGCTTCGGCTGCGGATCCGACTAAGGTTTCTGCACTATTTGAAAATTGTTCGGCGCATATCTTCTGACAATAAAAATTCTTTCACGCAATAAAGTATTTCCGGCGAAAAAAAATTCATACACCCAGATCAGGCTCCGGATCCAGCTCCGGATCCGACTAAGGTTTCTAGACTATTTGAACATTATTCAGCACGTCTTCTGGAAATTAAATTTTTCACCTAGAAAAATATTTTCTGAGAAATTCATGCATGAATCCGGATCCGGATCCGGATCCGGCTGCCGACTTCAGCTTCGGCTCCGGAATTCGACTAGGTTTCTGCAGCTATTTTTGAAAATTGTTCGGCTCACAGCGTCTTCTAAACAATAAATTTTCAACCAAAAAAAGTGAGTTTCCCGAAAAAAAATTAATACCCGGGGCCAGGATCCGGTTCGGATACGGCTCGGATACGAGCTTCGCTCGCTCCGGATCCAACTAATGTTTCTAGACCTTTTTGAAAATTGCTCAGCACGTCTTCTGAAATAAATTTTCACCTAAAAAATATTTTCTGAGAAAATTCATACCAGGATCCGGATCCGGATCCGGATCTGGATCCGACTTCAGCCTTCGGCTCCGCATCCGACTAAGGTTTCTGCAGCTATTTGAAAAATTGTTCGGCAAGTCTCTGACAATAAATTTTTTCGCCAAAAAATTATTTCCCGAAAAAATTCATACCCAGGATCAGGATCCGGATCCGGCTCCGGATACTGCTCGGATCCGACAGTGTTCTAGACATTTGAACATTGTTCAGCCACGTCTTCTTGAAATAAAATTTTTCAACCTCAAAAAATATTTTTCTGAAGAAGAATTCCACACCGAGGATCCGGATCCAGATCGCGGCTCCGGCTCCGACTTCAGCTTCAGCTCCGGACCGACTAAGGTTTCTGCACTATTTGAAATTGTTCGGCACGTCTTCTGACAATATTTTTCGCCAAACAAAATATTTCCCGAAAAAAAAATTCATAAGCAGGATCCGGCTCAGGATCCGGCTCCGGATCCGGGTCCGGATCCTAGGCTTCTGTCCGAATCCGACTAAGATTTCTGCACTATTTGATAACTGTTCAGCACTCTTCTGGCAATAAATTTTTTCACCTAAAAAAATATTTTTGAAAAAATTTCATAGCTCCTGGCTCGCCGCTTCGGCTCCGGCTTCGACACCGGTTCTGGCTTCAACTCCTCTCCGGATCCGGCTCGGATCCGACTAAGGATTCTGCACTATTTGAAAATTGTTTAATACGTTTTCTGGGGCAATAATTTTTCATCTAAAAAAAATATTTCTTTGAATAAAAATTTATACCCAGGATCTGGCTCCGGCACCGACACCGGCACCAGCACCAGCTCCGGCTCCGGCTCTGGCTCCGGCTCCGGCTCCGACTCCATTTATTTGACTGAGTAAAATCCGAAGAATGGGTGGGAGGTTGAGAATATGAAAAAAAAATAGATTTTCTATAATTATAATAAAACTTTTTTTTTAACCTAAGCCAACCTGGAATTACAATTTTGACTGGAAATGAAATTTTTTAGTTCGACACCTCTCTAAATAAATTTTCAGTATATAAAAAAACCATTTAGAATTTTTAAAATAATTACACCATTGATGTTCAGGAGGAATTTTTATACTAATTTACCCCTAGATAATAAAAAAAAAAAATGTGAAAATTTTGATTTTGACTTCAAAAAGTAGGGGGTCCGAGGATAAAGTCTCCTCTTAAAAATTTCAGACTTTGTTTAAAAAAAAAATCTTAAAGAATTACATGTGAAATAACATTATAATATCAGAATTCATTTTCCTTCTATTTACAGAGGAAAATATTTTCCTTACAATGTATTTTCACTATCTATTAGTATATATATATATATATATATATATATATATTATATATAATGTAATATAGATATATATATATATATATATATATAATTATATAATATATATATATATATATAATATTATATATATATATATATATATATTATATATATAACCGTCCTTATCGAATGCAAGAAAGAGTATGCTGCTGGGATATAGCGTACCTGGACCCTTGCAGATATGCGTGCAAGTGTTTGACGTCCACCACGACCACGAGATGAGCTAAAAGAAGAACCCGACAATACTTCTTGGCCTCAAAGAGGTTATTAATCAGACACATGTCAAGCTCTCCCCCCGCACTCGGGCCGGGCCAAACAGGGTACCGCCAATTTAAAATACTTGGAATCCCGGGTCAAAGATTCGAAAAAAATGAATACCCACAATATAATTAAAGTAATAAAACCCCCCTAAAGCATTTCACCCATCTGAGAATCGAACCTGGACCCTAGCAGATATGCATGCAAGTGTTTGACCACCACTCCGCGATGAGCTAAAAGTAGAACCCGACAATACTTCTTGGCCTCAAAGAGGTTTCAGATCAGGGGCAACATGCCAAGCCTCTCCCCGCTACATACTCGGGCCTGGGGGACGCTAGACCTGGGGACAAACAGTGGTACCTACGCAAGTTGAAAGATACTGAACGCGGAGGGCCCAAAGATGTACAGAAAAAATTGAAATAACCCGCAATCTAATTAATAGTAATAAAACACCCCTAAATCATTTCGCCTTGCTGGGAATCAAACCTGGACCATAGCAGATGTGCGTGCAAGAGGGGGGTCATATACGGTATTGAGACAGACCCAACACCCCCGCGCCTTCGACGTACCAACATTGTGTGCTTGCAGCGCCGAACCTGCCGAATCGCTCACTGGCGAGAACCCTTTGGCAGCACCTTGAGCCTCACACTTATCAACGCTAACATCTAGGGGAGGAATCCACATGTTCTTGGCATTGACCGATACAAACGCGATCCCGTACGGGAACTTTTTCTACCCTTCTTCACCACGTAACCTTGTGGTGCGTTAATTTTGACAACGAGGTATATATATATATACTATATAATATATATAATTTATATATAATCCATATATATCTGGCGCACGTTTATTATATATATATATGGCTATATATAATATCGTATATTATATATATATATATATATATATATATATATATATAATATTTATTATATTATAGCGGTGGCATGGGTTCGAGTCTACCCCTTATTTGTACGCTTAGAAATGCTGTCATGCATGCCGTCAGACCTCCTCCCCAGTTATGGGAAAAGCAAGGGACAGATGATCATATATATATATATATATAATTATATATATATATATATATATATAATTATATATAATATATAATATATCATTATTATATATACTAATATAGTATATATATAGTATATATTATATATATATATATATATATATATATTTATATATATATTATATATATATATATATATATATATACTATATATAATATATTACCTAATCTATATATATAATATATATAATATATACTATATATATAATATATATATTAATATATACTATCATCACACGACATCTACCTATACATATATATATACCAACAGTACAACTATATATATAACTATATAAATAATTATAATATAAATATATATATATATTATATATAATTATATATATATTAAGTATATAATATAATATATTATATAAATATTAATAATATATATAGTATATATAAATATATAGTTATATTATTATATATATATATATACTTTTGTTGTATATATATATATATATACTTATATTATATAATATATATATATATATATAAATATTAAGTGGTGCCTTGCGTGCTCTGCGACTGGCAAAGAGTTCAATGATACCGGAAAAATCAATGGTTTTTGCCAACTGTGCCTCAACAGCCAAAATGGCAAGGCTGCTCAATCTATCTTGACAAATCTTGGTTCGCGGCATATTTTTGATTCTAGTTAAAGTACTGAATGAACGTTCTGCTTGCGCAACAGTAACAGGTATTGTGCAGAATATTCTGAGCACTATAAGCAGGTTAGGGAATAGTGCATCAAGCTTCAGATCAAGAAGCTTGTTCAGTAGTTGCAGTGGACTATAAGTCAGTAAATCTCCAAGATTGACAGCGTGAATTGACTTCAAATGAAACAACTCTTCCTTAACTTCATTGGAAATATCAGTCCTATATTTTTCAGGAATTTTTTTGTGCACTGCTCTGCAATTTTCCTTCCTCTAAACTGGTATACTTCCATGTCACTCCAAACAACTCATTCAAACTCTCTGCATCTTCATAACGCCTATTCAAATTTGATATGACAGAGTCCATAAGTGGGTAAAAAACTGTTCTTCTGAACTGATCCTTAGGAGAAATCACTTTTGACTCTTCATTTATTCCATCTTGAAACCTTAGCCTCCTACGGCGCTTGCTTTCTGCAAAAGTAAAGGTCGAGTCAATGCTGCAGATTTCAGCCAGAGATTTGGCGCCAAATAGCAGACTTTCCCAACTGTCTCTCATTTTCCTCAGCTCCTCAGTGAGACTCTTCACATTTGCAACTTCAACATCTAGTGTGATGTTCGCCGCCTGTAGCACAGTGTTTAGTTGATGCTGGTAAGAATTAGCCATAATACTCCCAATATAGCACAAAGCTTAACCATATACTTTAAAACTCCATCAAAAATCTGATCGGGTTTCTAGGGTCAAGTTTAGAGATTAGGACAACCAAAGAGCTATCTGTATGAACTATTTGTGCAACAAAACTGACTCCTCTATCAATAAGAGCTGACCATCTAGTTGTCTGATAAATTATACAGTCAATGCTGCCCAGCACAATTTTTTAATAATTCCCACCTATCTGGACTACCACTGAATATTTTTATAAACCTTTACCATTAAAGAAAACTAATGCTCTCTGAATTCACCAGTATGTACACCACAAAAAGTTCAATTGGGACATAGGCATATGAGTGAGAACAAACCCAGAGTTTTCTGCAAAAATGGTTTGCACACCTTTGCAGAAACCATACTTCCATATTATCAATTATCTCGCCAATACCGAAGGAACTATTGTATTAAAATGAAACTTTCAGAGTCAAAGATCAGTCACGAGATTGCCTCTCCGTCATGGTTGCAATCAACCAAGGCAGGAATCTTGCCACTATCACTCTTTCTCAGTCTTGGCATCTATCAGCACATATTTGGTAACAAATACCGTCTGCTCTATATGTGCAGAGTCTGGAGTTGCATCTACAATTAAAGAGTAATACTTTTGCTGCCTATATTTCTTCCATAGTTGCAGCAGTAACTTTTTCTTACTGAATAGATTCACATTGGCTGTCAGTAGGGGATAAACAGACACAATTGGTCTTCTACTCTTGCGACTCTTGATTTTCTAGGTCTTGCTATGCTGAAAAGTGGAGTCATAACAGACATCATTTGTAGTTCTTAGGATTTACATTGTGAATTTCTCCGATCTGGTGAGACTTCCTCTGAAAGCTAGGCCTCTTTCACCTATCAAAAGTTTCACATCTAGTATTCTATGTAGAATCTTCTTCCATAGTTCACTTCATAAGTTCTTTGCCAGCAACTGATCGACCGAAGATCCCAAGTAAATCGGTTTTTCTTTCTATATATATATATATATATATATATATATATATATATATATATATATATATATATATATACTATATCTTTCTCTCTCTACTATATATATATATATGCATATATATATATATAGTTGTAAAGCTGCACTCTTTGTGACTGGTACTGCCTTCATGGACAGGAATTTTGTCACAGTTTCTTCCATTTCTTGTCTTTACCATATCCTTGTAAAGTTGCCAGTATGGAACCGCTACTGAATGATAGTTAGCTAAGCATGCCACATGGAAAACAGAAATCTGCCTTCCTGACATGACTCATACAAACAATCACGAGAGGAAACTTTCCTTTTTCATTGTAGTACAAGAACAGCAAACAGCGAAAATCCTATCTCATCATTAGAAGCATTTGAAGTGGTTGTGGACCAAGTCTGATTGCAGTTTCTCTAATGGTTTCAGATCTATCAACGACAATGTCATAATTGCATACAGTCCATTTTTTCACTAGATTAACATTTGAAAGGTCCGCACTTAGAGTTGTAGCTTTGGACTCGGTAGCTTCTGTAGCAAACACTGTTACTTGAGCACCATCAGCGGAATCATTGGTACCAGATTCACCACATATTCCCCAGCTAAGTCTGAAGCAAACAGCAATGCAATGTTGCCTGGGTTTGAATATTACCAGTAGTACTAGCAACAACAGACCGGAAACTACAACCCAAGAAATGGTATGAATCGTTTGTTGATTTCTAAGGACTTCTTTATGCAACTTTGGTTACTCTTTCCTTTTGTTTTTGAGCTCTGATTTATATATGTAATGTGATAAGAAACCATTGAATTTGAAATTTGCCTCTAATATATATACTTTATATATATATATATATATATATATATATATATATATATATATATATATATATATATATATATATATATATATATATATATATATATATATATATATATATATATATATATATATAGTCTATATATATATATATATAAAGAGAATGTAGCTAAGTAAAGGCAAAAATATAAACAATTTTATATATTCTAATTCACACACACAATTTAAAGAGTCACCTTTTTTAATTGATTGAAAAATAGCATTATTTAATGAGATGATTCCATTTTGTTTGTTTCAATTTTACATCTTTTATAATTTATTTTGTAATATTTTCAGTCTCATTTAATAATTTTCTCAAAAATGAGAGAATTTTGCATGTATTAATTTGTAAGATCATTTGATCATTATTTAGGTAATCATAAATATTTCTTTGAGCAACACAGTATAGGGGTCACTCTTACAGAGATATATATATATATATATATATATATATATATATATATATCTATATATATATATATACTATATATATATATATTATATATATATATATATATATATATATATATATATATATATATATATATATATATATCATATATACTGTATATACAGGTACTATCACTTTACAAGGGTAAGATAAGATGCCTTAAAGGCGAACAGAAGAGCGCCCAATCGGCGAATTCGATAAAATCATATAAATCATCTTTGGGTCTGCTGGTATCGTAAAGAAATAAAAAAATGCAATTTTTCCAAATAGCTTTCACAAAGGTGGGCACAGTTAATGAGAAAGTTAACGCGGTTAATCCTTAATCATTAACAAAAAAACTTAACGGCGTTAATCATGAAAGCATTTATCGGTAAAGAATGTAGAGTTTTGTCGCTTAGTGATACTCTTGAATATAAATTTATAAATATGAATTTTCTTTTATTTATGATTTGTAGATGTTCAAATTTATTTAATGGAAGAATTATATATATATATATATATATGATATATATATGATTAGTATATTAGATATATATATATATATATATATATATATATATATATATATATATATATATATATATATATATATATATATATATATATATATTTATATATGTAACTATATATATATATATATATATATATATATATATATATATATAAATATAAATATATATATATATATATATATATATATATATATATATATATATATATATATATATATAATATATATATATATATATATATATATATATTAAAAAAATAATAATAATAATAATAATAAGTATCTTATTAATTATAAAAATAATATATAATAATAATAATCTTGTGACATTCTAATCACAATAGGAATTTAAATAATAATAATATTATTATTATTAATATTAATAATAAATAATAATAATAATAATAATAATAATAATAATAATAATAATAATAATAATAATAATAATAATAATAATAATAATAATAATAATAATAATAATAATAATAATAATAATCATAGTAATAATAATAATATCCCTAACAATATTAATAATGATATTAAATATCAGACTTAAATAATTTTGGCTTTGACCTAGCAGATACTTAATAGTATTAATTAATTAATATAATAGTATATTATTTTAAAAATCAGAAATTTTTCTTCAGGGGAGGTGCAACTATTTCTTAAGGGCACGCCCCAATTTTCACCCCCCTAAAAATGGACATAAAATTCGGAATTTTCAGCCGATTTTGACCCTATAAACACCAAACTGTAGCTTTTTCTGACGTCTAAAACGTCGTTTTCGAGTGTTTTTCTGTGTCTGTAGTCATTGCTTTGGTATTTTCAATTTTTCAAAACCGATGTTTTTGACATTTGTCGAAACTCCTAAACTATTTTTGGAAATGACTTCAAACTTGAAATATACAAAGATTGGACTATTATCTAAAAGTGTAGGAACAAAATTTTGATATTTGACCCGATATTTGATATTAGTCGATTTTCAAACCTACTATTTTGGATTTTCAAATTGAAAATTGGGATATTCTTTCACTTATCCGATCTGCATAGTACCAGGACATTGTGGTCGGGAGATGCACACCTTTTATAGATAATTTCTTTGTACTTATAATTACCTCGTGATTTGTGCTTGAATAAACGAAAAAGTGGAAATTTTTAAAAAGTTTCTCGACACAATATGAAGTATTTACTGAAAGGTTATTGTCTCGCCAGATTATACAAGCCTGAAAATTTGATGTTGATCGGATAAGTAGAAAATAAAAAGTGTGTTACTTTCAAAATTCAAACCTTGAAAAGGGTAAAATGTATTTATCCGATCAACTCAGAATATCAGAACATTCTATTTATAGTTTTTTGTACTCAAAGAAAAGGCCGCAAACTTTCCCCAAAATCTTTTGGAAATTTGTTCAAGCGTCAAAACTACTGCATATACAAATTATCTAAGTGGATATGCATCTTCGATTAACTATTGGAAACTAAATCCGTCTAACAATATCAATTTTTTGTTTGGCTTAAAAAATAAAATTGGACATAAAACAATAATCATCAAATAATGAAGTCAAATATCAAGCCAATACACTTTTGAATCTTGTGTATTCAAGTTTAAAGTTAAAAATGGACAAATGGAGCAAATAAAAAACGAAAAATTAA
>JABUQX010063999.1:2500-5000 GCA_015478945.1 Trachelipus rathkii
AATAATAATAATCAATAAATAATATAAATAATTAATAATAACAAATGAAAAGAAGACATTAACATATTTCCAAATGGTGATTTTTGCACTTTTCAATTCCTCAATCGAAAACGACATCTGAGACCAATCCCATTTATATATTTCACGTTCTACTTGAACAAACGAAGCTACATGCACTTTGGTTCCGGTCCAACTTGAAGAATATTTCAAAAGCGTAGCGGTTAGCACATTTTCTTTCGTAGATATAGACATAACGCAAGTAGGAATGTCCTTGTATAGTATTTCAGATAATAAGAAATTTCTATATTTTACGAAAAGACCAATGGTGGGAGATCCTTAAAATTTTTATTAAGTTATATCCATCATCTATGTCCTTATTGAGATGGGCCCTCAGAGATTTTGTTATGGTTGAATTTTTGCTTTTGTTCTAGGATAAGGCGAATTGTTGCTATGAGGATTGTTTGTTCCCTCAAAGTTTTTTGTAGAATATATTTGTCAAAAAAGACATTTGCATTCCATTTGTGGAATTTAAAGGTTGACTACTTACTGCTAAGGTGTAGATATTTTGAGTTTTTTGTCAAGACAATTTTTATTGAATAGTGGGGGTTGTGCGTTCACGGTAGTGTCGGAGCCTCGGTTCTGTAGATTTTGTTTTTTTTTTTTTTTTTTGCATACATGATTAGTGGTTGTAGCACAGTTTGACTTGCACAGCCATACTGAAGATGACTAAAGACCGTGCTTTTAATTTGAGAATAAGTAAGGTTTTTTCATTATTATGTCCAAAAATCCTTACATTAAGTATGCCCGTTAGAATATTATTAGCTTGCTTAACGTACCTATTTATGTGTTTTTTGAAGAAGTTTCATCAAGATAAACTCAGATAACTAGGCAGACGATATCCGATTATAATTTTCTTTTGCTCTTCATTTAGTTGACGGGTTCTTTTAGATTGTTATTATAGGTTAATTTGTTTTTTTTTGATAAGTTTAGGAGAGATCTGTTGCCTCTACATGTTATTAATGCGTTTATTATTTGTTTAACTTTGTGGATTAAGTGTGTTTATTTACGGTACTGATATTAAGAATGCGTGTCGGAAATAGAGGTGTATAGAACTGTGCAATTTTGAAGTCATTTGTTAAATATATTAAGAAAAGCGGCCAAATAAAAGCCTGAGGGACCCGTGGGAAATTGGGGCGTGTGAGGATGATGTTCTTCTAAATAAACGTATTTTGTGTTCGTAGATAAAGTATGACTGCAAACCATATGTAGTGAACCAGTGGTGATACAAGCTCTCTGCTAATTCTTAGGAGTAGTTGTTTGGATAAAAACATCGAATTCTTTCGAGAAATCAAATAGTAAAAGTTTGTTTTTCATTAGTGCCTTTGAATAGCTTTTCATAAGAATATAAGAGATCTTCTGTGTTGCGGTTTCTGGGGTAAGTCCAAATTTGATTTTATGAGAGAAGTATTTTCATGAAAATAATTAGTATCTTGTTCGTGAACTGTTTTTAAAATTTTACCAGTTGTATGTTAGGATTCTTCGAAATCGGACGGAAATTTTTCTGGAAGGTGTTCAGAACTCTTGGGACAGGGATAATCTTTGCCAATTTTTTGATTAGTTGGGCAGGAACAAAGACAAAGAGCTGCGATAAAATGGCGGCTAATATGAACGATTTTATTATACAGTATTTGTATTTATCCAGTTTGGACACTTAAAAAGTCAGAAGATTTTATTCAAGAGATCATTTATAACACACTTAGTAAGTGTCAGATATTCTTATCGAATGAATTCTGCCCTTCGTGCGGTCATAAATAATTAGTCAAAGCGTATCTGTTTCAGGATCTTCGGCTGTAATTGCTGCCCCTACGGTAGTAACAGCAGGAGTTCATTTATTTAACTATGTGTTGCTTGTTTGTAACTATTTCATCATCTAATTTTAATTCTAGTTTTGTTTGACTTTTTTTTGGCTGTTAAAATGTTCAGTTAATTATCTCCCATTTACGAAGTGGATCAAGATGAGTCTGTTGAATTATCATTAAAAAAATAGCTTGAGATTTTCTTATTTAGTTTTTTTGAAGTTTTGAAGAGATATTCTTGTGCATCAGAATCGTAATAGTACCCAATTATAATAAATAATAATAATAATTAATAATCAATAATTATAATATTAATAATAATAATATAATAATAATAATAATATAATAATAAATAATTAATAATAATAATTAATATAATAATAATAATAACCAATCAATCAAAAAATATTTTATTCGTCAGACATTAAAAATCTTCCATCATCATATATATACTATATATATATATATATATATTATAATATATATATATATATATATATATATATATATATATATATATTATATATATTATATTTATTATATATACCTATATATATATATTTATATATATATATTATTATATATATATATATACTATATATATATATAATATATAATATTATTATAATATATATATATATATA
>JABUQX010063999.1:10000-27500 GCA_015478945.1 Trachelipus rathkii
AATAATAATAATAATAATAATAATAGTAATAGGAATAATAATAATAATAAAGTTGACACTTACTTTCTTCAATCCTCTTGATTTCCTGCTCCTGTTCATTAGAATTTAAATTTGCCTCTGTGAGAAAGAATTTTATTAAAAGAAATAATAATATGTTTTCAAAAAATTTTGAACTTCGATTGATGCATAATTTAAAATAAGAAATTTTGAAACTAATTTTTTTGTTATATTTTCGAACCTTTTGCAACTTAGTAATATATGATTAGTATTTGTAATTATTATAATTACTCAATATTAGTATTATTTCGGCTTTATTTTTAAAAATCTGATTTCAATGTATTATTAAATGATATTCGAATTAATTCTATTAGATTTAGTAATATTAGTATTCTCTAGACTTTAGTTTAATAATAATTATTAATAATAGCAATATTAGAATTAGCAATACTAGTATTATGAGTAGAACTTCTAAATTATGATGATGAGTTATATATCCAAGAGGATGTGAGAGCTATTTGGATGAGAAGTGGAATCGAATCTCACAGTGCTCCAAATAATTTATCGAGTGTATCTAAAATGCTTTGAGATACATTAGTCAATAGAACGATCAAATTAACATATACCACACACCACACACACCACAGCACACACCACACGCATCACAACAAGATCTTCACACATCAGAGCATCAAATTAACCACTAAGACTCTCGAGCACACTACATTCCAGAGAGAATGTACTCAAAACTATGAACTCTGCTTCGGACATATTATTACTTAATGAGCAATAGAGTACTCAGTGGCAATCAATCTGAGAGGTTCTAAGAAACTTACTGATAATCGAGTCAGAGCACGATACGACCGTACTGAGGCGATTCGGAAAGAAGTGTAATGAGTGCCAGTAACAGATCAACGTAACCTGTAACCAGAAGTGAGAGTAGTTCAATTAAGGCATAATGACAGAGAATAATGTATGTCTAGAAATGATTAGCATTAATAAACTTATGATATATTACAGAATTAGCATAAACTTCAGTATCCATTATAACGGGACTTAAATCGAGTGAGCAGAACGAATAGTTAAGATTTAGTATTATAATCACGTAACGCAAACCGACACTTATAATTGTCAGAGAATAACTAAGGTTTGTGAGATTACTAGCCAAATAAGTAAGCTGCGGGTTCTACAGATTATTAAAATATGAACTAAAGGAATAATGTACAAAGTCAAAAGATATCCTCTAACACGAGCTTAAGCGCACTATATAAACTGTTAACATGAACCAAAGTGGTCCACACTTGAGAGACGAGTAAAGTGATACTAACTATTGCATACAACGAGCAGTAGAAGTTATCATACGGGGTTATGTTCAACACAGGATTTAAACAATCACTATAACGTCTCAAATTTTACATCGACATTCAGTTATGAGATTATATAACCTCAAGGAGGTAGGTATCACTAAAAAATCTGGTCCTAGTTATTCTATAGCCAAGACCTCGACCGAATATTCACTGTGCAAACCATGAACAATGTTTTTAATCCCAAACATAACGATAAAAAAACTAAAGTTCCTTTGAATAATATTATCCTAACGAGTAGTAGCCGTAAGCCAGGTTTTACTGACTTAAAGCACTTCAAATCACTAAATCATACCACTGCTCTCCTGCCTACCCACATATCAAAGAAATTGTGATCTTCCGTCATAGTCACTAAACAGAATTTCGTAGGCATATATCGAGTATAAATGAATTTCGGCTATGAACAGAAAGCAGAACACAGAAAAGCGAAAGTCAAGGATTCTTTATATAACCTAGAGAAATCGTAACCACGAATGAGTTGATGTATAGAGGTAGGACAAAGAAATTAGTTGTATAGCACTCTAGTAAAGCGAGAAAGAGAAAATGGACCACTTAACTATATACGAATTAGGTATGAGGTATAACAACGAACATAAATAACTTTTAACGACCAGCACTTTCGTTTGTGAAAGTCGCGCTTTGCTCGTCGAGATGAGTATCCTGCAAACGATTTGCTAATCTGACAATAAATGACAGGGGCGTTGAAATAAAACTTAGACGCTAAACAGTTTAGCTATAAAAGTAATCATGACTCAGCTTATAACTAACTATTAAATTACCCTACAACACAATCGTACACACACACCGTAACCTAGATTTCACACACCTTTTTCAAGCATGATCACTGTCTCAGCTGTAATGGATCTCTAAGCGATATCAATGTATTAGAAACAATGTTCACGATTCTAGAGAGACAAACATTTATAGCGAAATATATGTTAGGGAGAGCAGAGTAAATCCTCAGTCTAACATCATACAGACAACGATATAATGCTAACGTACACTACTCCTAAATTTTTTAAATCAAGTATTACGTAATAACATTTGAACAAAATGTACTATCATACGCTGTCGAGGTACTAGATATAAATCAGTATAAGAAATGGCACTGACTTCACTATACAGAATTAATTAGTGCACAATATACATACACAAAGTTTAACCAAAACAACATAAAAACAAAAATTTTTTCTATATACAAAATAAACTTATAAAAAATATTCTTTAAAATAGAAAAAAATCACAGTAACAGATTATATATTTATATAATTATTAAGACTTTAAAGTCAGAGATATTCAAGATAATTCAGTATATTATCATAAACCACGCATCGTCACACTATGTCAAGGTCTCCTAAAAATGAAATCACACAAAGCCGTGAGGAAACCTCAAAATATACCGACACGGCTAATGAAGAGCCACATATGAACTAATGATGAAAAATCGTAAATATATAATTGATGAGTAAATCATTGAATGTGCGATACGCAAAATTGGCGAAAACTCAGTTTACCACAATAACGGCATACATTTTCTTTAATATACCATGGCTATCACTAGCTTGAATTTTCCTTTAAAGAGTAATTGTAGAGACTTTACTGCATACTATCTCGATATTCATACACTTATTATAACATCGTAGAAGTATCTAGCCCTATCAATATACGAAGATGAATATCACCCAAGGGATAGTCAGTCGGAAGGACCCATATTCTGTGAGGCTATATCTGAAACTGGGGTGTGTGTGTTGATAATAGCCCGATACTAGAGTATAGATGCACACAGTCCTTCATAGGTATCTGTTGAGCCTTTTTGTGATACACATATACATCCCATTCACAATGATACCATACCGTGAGATGGAGGTCTTCATGACAGTATTTACTCTTCTGGTGGTATGATCATCTCGCGTGTAGTGGGCTAGTCGCTGAGAAAAATTTATTTCGTGTTAGCTGAGTAAAGCTCAATATATTCGTAAGGGTCAGTATATAAAAAACATTATTTTTATGTTTATGTTAATAGTAAACATAAATGATAATCGAAATAGGACTTGAATCAAATTAGTATCAATGAATCATAAGATACGGATGTGTGGAGTTAAGGGGATTGCAGGGATGGTGTGGTTGATTTACTATTTACTTAAAGATTTACTTACTTTTAAAAATTCTGTAAACTCTATTAAGCTACTAGTTTTCCTTGTATTTCTAAAAGAAACTTATTTATATGTTATGTCGGAATGAAAATATTTGATTTTTTATGTAAATGTTAGTATAAAAACTTGTGTATATTTGCTCAATTATTGTTGGGATTAATTAGATATTTAAGACGAGTTCAATGACATGAATTGTTTTAAAAGATATAATACTAACAAGTTGATTGTAATAAGACATGTATTCGTCTCGCTCACGCTTTACATCAAACTCATCTGACGAGTTTGTGATATATAATTGTATTATGAGACTGTTAAAATCTAAAGATCTATTGATATAAATTGACACGAATAGTATAATTGTATGTAATCAAAAACAATTCATATACTAGATAGAGAATTAAGCTATAAATATAAGTGTGATTATAGTTAATATATGTTTAATGGTTTTACGAGATTGTGTAGGTCACTAATATCTTGTTTAAAAGTAATATGTAAGAATATAGATGTTTTGTATAGGTTTTGAGTCGTGTAGAAAACACTAAATTATTAGTTTACGTTCTAAAGCCTGTGACTGTATATGTTAGCTTGATTATAGCTACATAAATACTTCATGTATATACTGTTTCTACTACCCAAAAAGAGTATTCAGATGAATTAGTCATATAAATGTGAAACTTAATATATTCGATATGTATAAGTTTATTGCAAAACTTTTATACTTTATATTATATATATATATTATATATATATATATATATAAGTATAAATTTATATATATATTATATATATATATATACATATATAAAACAATATATACTAGCTATATAATATTATATATATAAATGACACAAAAACACAAGAAGAATTACGTATATATTCGTCAACAACTTAGCACTAAAAATTGGTAAAAAAAGTCCAATCAACATACAGAGATTTCCTTAATTGCGAAAGGGTTGCTAATTGTTGATATACAAGATTTATCCTATAAGTTAGCAGAAATTGGGTTAAATAATTTCTCTACATATATAGATGAGCAATTTTTTTTAACACGTATTTCTGCACTCACACACCAGTATAAATAATACCCATATATATATATATATAATAAATATATATAATATTATCATATATATATATGATATATATAGTATAATAATATATTTAATTATTACCGACTAAGTTTCAAGTTTCATCTGCATAATGAGCATTTTGCACTCCTATAGGTTAAAGGGTAACCAAATAATTGTTATATCCATTTTATTGTATAGATCTGAGCTATCCTGATGCTGCTGAAAAAAAAAATAAGTCTAAGTCATAATGAAAACAAAACTATTATCAGAAATTTGTAGTAGAATATAGAAAATAGAATTCAAATAATTTGCAAGTATGTATGAAACAATAAAAAATGAATGAAATAATATATACCCCACCCACCTGGCGACTTGTAATAAAGCTTCTATTATTATCCAATTTCACATAAACCTCACTGAATGGAATTTTTGCACTACTTGAAAATAAAATGCAGTTTCTAATGAGAGAAGAATTCACATAAACACAAGTCTTTAATTTGTAAAACTGAGGTGGAAATATCCAATTTTTTTTTTCCTTTATCTCAAACTAAAATGGTATTGGTATGATGTTGAACATTTAACAAATTAATAAAATGTTATGCTAATTTTACCTATGATCCTGTTAATTAATTAGATATAGAGTCCTTCTATGGCTTTGCTTCAGCTATGTCAAAATCTAGAAACTATTTAGGTTTCCTAATCTAAAATCCTTATAAAATCCGCTGGACAAACTATAAATGATCTATAATATAAATGTTTTTTTAAACGCAGTATATGATTAGTAATTTTTTAATTATACTAACAATAAATGTAAAGTATTTTTTCCCTTCCTTCATTCATTCATTTTTCTTCCCTAAATTAGAGATTTTCATTCTTTGAGAACCCTTCAAAATTCCTGCCATCCAATCACAATTCCTAAAACAATAAATAAAACTACTACTACTGCTAACAAGAAGAATTAATTAATATAATGAAAATAATTAATAATACTAAAGAAATTAATAATAATATAAAAAAAAGAAATAACAAATAATAAAAATAATAATAATAATAATAATAAATAATTATAATGGCAAAAAACTTTTTTTTTTTTTAAGCAATTTTATAAACACATTAATTTTATTTCAACAAGTTGTATTTACAATTTGGAATTCATTATTGTGCTTCAAGAATTTTTGAACATACTTAACACTTAATATCGGAGACTTGTACATGTTGACTTTCTTTGTATTAAGCACAAGATCTCATGAGCTTCAGTTCACTAGGTTTGACTCACTACTCTCAGTACAGCTTTAAAAATCGACTTATTATATCAATATATATAATTTGCATGTTTAAAATACTAAGTAAATTAAAGGTTTTTTCTTAAAATTTAAAAAAAATTAAATTTAGTATATTGATATTTTTATTATCTACAACGATTAATTTAATTTAATTTTCTAACTTCGAAAAGTAATTATTCTACTGAATAATTTGAAGTGATTCGCTAAGGACAATTCCAACTTCAAATTACTAAAGAAACAATTCATAAAATTATTAGTAAATAAAGTTTCATAAAGATTACTGGTTAGTAGCAGCTACATAGTAATTTATTATATATATATTATATAGTTATATATTATATATATAGTAGTACTATATATTATATATAGTAATATTTTTATTTATCGTATATATATATATATAATATATATATTATATTATATAATATATATATTATATAGTATATATTTTTTACTATATATTATATATATATATAGATTATTGTATATATTATATATTATATATATATATATAATATATATATATTATATATATATATATATATATATATATATATTATATATATATATAATATATTATATAATTATATATATTATATATATATATATATATAATGTATATATATATATATATATATTGAAAACAAGAGCAGATAATGGAAAAGAAAAAATCAATTTACTATAAATTCGAATTAGCTCACTAGGTTCCTAACTTAGATATATTATATTAATTTTTATTTGTTGCTATCTAAATTAATTTGAATAAATTTTAGTTGTTTTACTCGTGTTATTGGGTTTTACACAGAATTAATTAATATAATGAATTAATCTGTTTAGTTAATGGATGTAATGCACTTTTGATATTTTTGGAAAGTGAGATAATGATAAAAGAAACACCTCTATAGATCAATGTCTAACATTGTCACAAAGTCAGAAAATTCAGGGAAAAAGTATTCTATGCACAAAACGATATGTTAAAACAGGCATTAAATAGGCTAAGACTGCAAGAATTGTCAAAACAAGAGTAATGTTTAAATATGTAAGAGGATTGTAACTGATTCTCTATGATCTTACACACCGCAAAATATTACACTAAAGCCGTTGAAAGAGGGCTGAAAGGTACAATTTGTATCGTCCGGCAATGTTTTTCAAAGAACGCAGCTGAAACTTCCTCAACTTTGTACCTGTCATCATTATTTCAAGGTAAAATTAGCAATCTTACTGTGTTACCAATAGATATAAGGCATAACACAGTATATAAACAATCTCTCACTTTATTTTAACATATATATTACTAATTTCATATGAAAAAATGCAAATGTAATGATAAATTACAAATATTTGAAAAACTTTTGTGACAAATGTCACTCTAAGATCTGATAGGCTTTCAAACAATTCTAAGCTAAAATGATTCTTTCGCATTAGCATAAACTTTATTTAAGCATCTACAAAGTTTAGTAGAAAATCTGCTAAATAATGCTACTTCAATAGGCCTATCCATTTTTTTTAATAGCTGTTCAACGAAAAAATTAAAGTTAATGTAGACTAAAATATTCGAAAAACTAGTAGATAAAGTTAGAATGTTTTGACTATGGTTAGTATTACATCTTCCTGCAAAGGTAATATTTTGTAAAAAGCTATAGCTATATGTGTGAATTCAAATAATTGCAAGGTAACAATGCAACAATAAAAATGAATGAAAATATAACCCCCCATTTGATATGTTGAACTTTTTATTACATAAGTATGAGGAATCATAGACAATAACTAGTCGACTTAGCTAATGAATACAATAGAATCTAAAATAATAAGGTGGCATTTTGTATAAGATTCTGCACTTACAATTTAGTTACAAAGACATACTAAAACTTAGACTTCTCTACAGAATATGTAAAAGAGCAAAACTGTATCAACACAATATTCATTAACTAGAAAAAAAAAAAAGCTATAAACATTGTGAGCTATGACACAGGCGTAAAGATCTATTAATCAACCCGAGTAAAGTAACTGTGGTCAGAACAGAATTTGTTCAATTAATAAAATGTTCACTAGTAAGTTTTTTCATGCGCCCCCTAGGTTCTTAACCATTAATAGAGGAGCTTTAAACTAATGGGTGGGTATAGGTTTTCCATTCCAAATGTCCACTTCAGCTGGTCTAACTGTATGTAGAATGACAGGTAAATTCTACTGAAAGAACCCTCTAAAGAAACAAATTTTGTTACACAGAAAAATAATGATAACGTAAAAGATACCATATCTCAAACTCCTACAGATTGATATTATATTTCCTGATCCTGTCCACCAGATCCTCACTTCCGGAAAACACACGTAACCACAATAGAATTACAACAGGCCTCTAATTAGACTAAAATGAAGTGCAGCCTCATTATAACAATTGTGATCACTCATATTTCTGCAAATTTGCTCTAAGGGACATATTATTGAATATTAGTGAAATACATTTACTGTATATAGACAAGTGGATCTCAATTGTAAGATTATATTTGATGATGCAAATGTTATAAGACACTTGTGCATAAATAGTGTCTGATTTTTTACACCCAATAATTACAATCACTAGCGTGCAGGATTTATATAAACAGAACAACAGTGAAAGGACGACACTTAAATCATATAAATAATAAACCATATTATACTATATATATATATTATTATATTATTATATATATAATATATATCTATATATATTAATATATAGTAAATATATATATATATATAATAAATATTATAACAACATAATATATATAATAAATATATTATATACCCAAAAAGAATATATATATATACCAGAAAAAAAAATTGAAAGACAATATATATACACTAATAAGAAATAATAATACGCTAATATAAAACAATTTAGGATTGAGGCAAACTTGCAACAAAAACGGGAAGATAAACGAACTATCGAGATGTTATATAAGCTAAAACGCGGGCAACTCTACTAGCCAGAACCAGAAACTATCTAATATTCACTAATAAAAACTCACCTTTCACATGTCATAACAATATATATACATTATGTATACACAGAACAAAATAATAATAATAATATATACCATACTTTAAACAACCGATATCAATAATACTATATTAGAATATAAAGTATATATTATATATATTATTATATATATATATATAATATATATTATTATATATATTATATATACCGTATTTATATTTACTTCCCCCAACGTCAGTCAATATACTTGGGAAAATGGTATGGTAAAAAAAAAATAATAATAAATAATCACCCATACCAAAAAAACCATGATAAAGGGGTTTCATGTGTGACACCAATCAAGGTAAAAAAACAAATGGTCGTGTGAATACTTTTCATTTTGGGAGTAATAAAAAATAAAATAAAAGTAAGTACAAGTAAGATTCAAAAAAATAACAAAAGTATTCCTTTAATATGGTATATAATGGATGAAGAATCACGTGCTTAGTCGAAAAGAATTTCCAATTAAAAATGAAATTGAGAAAATTGATGAACAGTGTTTAATAAATTAGATCTGTAGAGTGAAAAGTTTTGGGGTTGAGCTATAGCTATAGCCTGAACGAGAAAGGGTGAGTAAAAAATGTGTGTCAAAACTGATTAAATTCTTACTTTTACCAAATAGAATTTTTATACACACCAGGAGGTAATAAATATCCATTTACAATTCTCTTTCTTATTTTCCTGTATAAAGTTGGTACTAAATCCTGTGATTTAACTCAAAAATAGTAGTTAGATGTATGTATTCTAAAGAATTTTTAAAAATTGAAGTTTAAAAATTAAACAAAATATCAAAAGAAACTAATTTCAAAATCTGCAACTCAATATTTGGTCCTCACACTATATTATCCTTACCTACTCCAAAAACCATTACAATGAAATACGAGTTTCTGCAAAATAATCTCAATGCTTGTTCCAGTACAACAAATTGAAAGTTTTACATACAGTGCCAAGTGCGTGTGTCTTTGATAATCATACACACAAATAAATGCGTCCCATTTTGCATGATTTAATACAAAACTTGAGTGTATTAATTATAAGAATGACATATAGCTATAGGTTAAAAACTAATTTTTTTTAATGACTATTACAACTGAGAAAATTTTATAATAAATACCTTAATATAGATATATAGGAATAACATTTTCATCCATCTGTAGGCTGTATCTGACACTAAATAAACTAAACTATATAATTCAATTATCCTTACACTTTTAGTTCAAATCTTAAGGACCTCATCATTCAAATAAGAAACCATACAGAGCTCAAATGTATATGAATATATTTATAAAATTGTTTTATGCAATGTATCAAATATTAAAATAGAAAATCCACAAATAAATATGCATTATAAGTTAAAATCATAAGTATCTATAGATAATTGATACTAGCCTAGTTATTATTAAGGAAAAATTTTAAGGGTAAATTATGACTGCTCACATCACCTCAAAAACATGATTTTCTCATTTGAAATCAAAAAGTGAGAAAAGTTAATGCACTTTACAACAAATTCAAACCCAACATACAGTAAAATACACAATACCCTTCTCAAACCTTCAATAGCACCAAGGTGCACAGGGTAAGATGAGTCACTTGATACAGATAACATGGGTGATGAGCCAATTTCATCTAGGCTCACATCATCATTCCATACAACCTCACCTCCAGTAGTTTGACCACCCATGCCTTGGCCTAAGTAATACAGCCAAAGTCAATATATGAATGTGGATATCTTTATCTTCCACATATTAGGCTACAATAAAAAACTTATTATTGCCATGAAACTAATTTTTTGGGGGAATTTATAATGTATAAAGGTCTATTATAATAGCAAATCCTAAATATCAAAGACTAATTCTTAATTAACTAATCTAAAAAATATTTATATATGGGAAATGGTAAGAAAATTGAAGGCTAGGACTAAGAGTGAGTCACTCAGTCGGCCATTGGGTTGTAGCAGTAGGTTTGACTGTATTCCTAATGGGGAAGGATTATCTGAAGAACAAGGCAATGATGCTTTGGATCAAAGAAAGAAGATTGAGGCATTGCTGGTTGAAAATTTTTGATATCTATATAGGGTCATTTGCAAATTTAAGAAACAAACAAGTGCAGCTACTGGTAAGTTGTTATGCATCTGATATTGAAGAGGATGGGTAGTCATAATCATGATTGTATGGACAGTTGATACCTATATAATACAACAGCTAATTTTAAAATAAAGTTCAGTTTAAAGAATGAAATAATTATTGATGTAAAAAGTTTCAGAGAGTTTAAATAAAGTAAGTGTTGGTTGGGAATGGATAATTGTGAGATCTTTGCCTTTCAGAAAATAAGCATTTCTTAGATTTCTGGTACTAGGAACTACTTTCAAATAACTCCTAAGTGTGTTACAAATTACAAATATTCAGTGATTGATTCTAAAAGACTTGCTAGTTGGGAAATTAGATAAAAATAGGAATGAGGTAAAGATAGTGATAAAGAGAAAAAATATAAGCAATGCATCAGATATTAAAAATTTATATAATAATACTAGAAACCTTAGAAATAATTTTTTTTTTTCAGGAAGGAAATTTAGATGTAACATAATTAGAAGCATAGATAAATGTCATGATGAGTGGAGATATGCTGGAAGAACTTGAGATTTATGGTTATCTTTTTATTTATATTAGTGTAATGAATATGTTGCATTTTATATGAAAATAAAAATACAACTATTGTAGTTTGTTCAGATGTCTGAATTTAAAGTTAAATCAGAGGTGGAATCTTTATGGATTGATATTTTAAAATGTAATGAATTGGAAAATTGTACAGAATAAGGGTATTTTAAAAGAGTACCTGGTCATTGTCAAGAATTGGATGAACCTATGCTAAATTAGCAAATGGTGTGATAAGCAAGTATGACTCTCAACATGTTTTTAGGAATGATAGATCTCATCAGACAAGCCATTTGAAATTTATATAGTACATTACTGATTGTGTTGACATGGCATAGCTGCTGTTACTTATTGAGATCTCTGCAAGGCATTCAATGAAGTACACCATGAAAGTCTGGTGCATAAGTTATCAGTGTGGTGTAAAGGGAGTGATTTATAACTGGAACAAAAATGGTTAGGTAATAAGAGACATTATGTAGTTGACTATTGAATAATCATAGATCACCAATGGGGCTCTTAAAAAGAGAGGTTCTTCATAGTTTTGTGCTGGGCTTCCTTTTGATCCTATTTACCGGTATATAAGTGATTTGTGTGAAGGAAAAATGTAGGAATTTTATTTTAAAGATGATTGGTCATTTCTATAAAAAATTCTGAGATGAATAAAAGATCAGCATGACAAAAAACTTCCTGGTCAAACTGAGAAAAGTAAAAAATAAATTGATATCAAATAAGAATTTTAATTACCAGTATAGAAATGGGAAAAGGCTGCTAAAAAATATTATTCCTCTGGGTTCTATGCTGGCCTCTTTTCTAATAGTACGGTATCTATATAAATGATTTGTGTGAATAAAAAAAAACCAAGGATTCCTAAGAACTTACTTAGAATGATAAGAAAAATCTAACTATCTATATATATAAATAATTTTAATGAAGGAAAAAAGTAGGATTTCTATTTGCTGATAATTAGATATTTCTGTACATTGGAAATTTTGCATGATGTATAAAAGTTTAAGTATTATATAGAAAACTTCCTGGCCAGCCTAAGAAAATAGAAAACAAATTTCTATAGCAATAACTGTAAGGTTCT
Source organism: Trachelipus rathkii (assembly GCA_015478945.1). Classification (NCBI taxonomy): domain Eukaryota; kingdom Metazoa; phylum Arthropoda; class Malacostraca; order Isopoda; family Trachelipodidae; genus Trachelipus; species Trachelipus rathkii. The sequence continues at coordinate 22,625 of JABUQX010063999.1, forward strand.
TCACATAGGTAACTCAAATAAGAATTTTTATTGATATGAATAAGAAATGGCTGGAGTCTTTTCATGGAAATGAAATTGGGTATAGTTATTCCTAGTAATGTGAAAGTACATGAGCAATGTTTTGAAACAAGAAAGAGATCTAAATATAAAATACGGTAGGTAATAAGCAACCTTTATAATAGTTGTTATATCATTCTGAAAAATTTGGGCCTTTATCTAAGAATGGATATAAGATAGGCCTATAGAGGTAGTTTTAGGGCAGGACTACAAGAATGGTATGAGATTTTAAAGAAAATTTATAAGGGGTGGCTGAAGGATATTTCTCAAAGGATTTGATTCAGGTAATAAATTATTTCATTTCTCGATAATAATGAGAAAGTAAGTTCTTTAAACTAGAACATGATAAAAATACTAGTCACTAAAGAAAAACAAAAAGGGGTTTTGTCTGGAATTGAGAAAATACATCCCATAACTAGTTTTTAATTTTTGGAATAGTATTCCTCAAGATTTTATTGCTAGTATTAGTTTTATTACTTTTTTTTTTATTTTATAATAATTTTTTTATATACTTGGCTTATTTTTGGATGAAATTATATAGTGTATATAATTTTTAGAACTTCCCAAATGTGTTGAAGATTTTATGTTAAAGATTCATTTTGAATACCATACAATTTACATAAATTTTTTATTTTCTATTCCCTTCATGACTAGGGCTTTGCTTTTTAACTTCAGATTATATTGCAAAATAACTAATGCACAATTCACCTTGCTGCGAACTGATGACTGTAGTTACAGTAGGTATTTAAATCAATACCATATTATTTGCTTAGTATTACTTCTTTTTTTTTTTAGAACTAGGGTTAGGAATAGGTCAAACTAAGGGTTAGGAATAGGTCAGTCTTTGACTCATATTGTGTGTAGGGTTTCCTATCTTCAAGTGTTTAAAATTATCTGCCTAATAAATAATAACCATGTAGCTACAACAGAGAACTGGAATAAGGTGCCTTATTGATCTGTATTTAGGCATAAAATGGAATAGTCCCAGAATTAGGAACCAGAAAAAAATTTAAATTTTATTTTTAAGAAATCTCTTTATCAGTGGTTTGCGTCTTATCTAAAAGAACCACAAAAGAACCTACCCTATTTAAATATTGATTAACCTAAATAGCATTGACTAGAGGTTAATAATAAATGGCCTCTTCGGTATTCTAATAATTTAAACAATAATAATAATAATAATAATAATAATAATAATAATAATAATAATAATAATAATAATAATAATAATAATAATAATAATAATAATAATAATAATAATAATAATAAAAATAATAATAATAATATTAATAATAATAATAAATTACCTTTGCAAAATGTGAAAATGCCGAAAACAACTAGGAGGAGGAATGTGCCCTTCATATTTGGAAAAGTAAATATAATAAAATTTAAAATAGATTTATTTGCAACTAGCTGTATCTTTGCTTATTCACTATATCAAAAAGAAGTATTTAGTAAAAAAAATTTAAACACTTTATTAAATATAATAAATATTAAAATAGCAAGTAAGCAGGAAGAGCAGACGACATTTTGCACATTGGTTCAGCAGCTGAATGACTAGGGACCTTTTTGTTCAAACAATCTTTAAGCATATCATAAGTTCTGTCCCAGCGTGTAGAAACGTCTTGAATTAATTTTTGCTGTTTGACATTCAGCTGCATCTGTAAAATTTTTACGCTTGGACAGCTCCGTTGCTGAATGGTGAATGAGAGGATATGCTTCTGTAATTGAATTAAATCTCTTTCACAGTCTTCTGGTATTGGTATTAAATCGTGGAAAATTTAAATGCAAAATTTAAATAAAACATGAAATAGCCACTCTCCTTTATACCAGCTACCATGTTTGTCCATTATCCCGTATCACTAATTGAATTCTATTTTTTAGAATATTGAAATATGTCAAAGGCCTTATAGGATCTGACAATGACAAAGATTTTCGCCATATTGGCTACAAATTTGCTATATTTTTATATTTTGAAAGAGTATTGACTAAAATTTTCAATTTAAATTGAAATAAGTCCTTTATGTTGACGTATTTAAGTGTTTAAAAGCTCATATTCCGGCCCGAATATTGTTCGGACAAAAAGCCAATACCGAATATTGCCGTATTGGCCGATAGCCGAATACCGAATACTTACCGAATATTCGAATCAAAATATATATACTATATAATATATTATATTATATATAATATTAATATATATATTATATATATATATATATAATATAGTATATATATATATATATATATTATATATAATTATATAATATATTTATATAAAATTTGATGTTATATTATATATTATTATATTATACTAAACATTAGGCAAATTTTGAGTAGCACCATTATAAATTGATTACATCAAGGCAATACAAAACATGATCGATCTAATAGTCACTTGGTGCTTGAAATTAACTTTAACGAATATATTTGTTATATTAATTTATAATATTAGTTTAAACAAAAATTTCATCAATATGTGTTTAATAAAATCAATACAAAGTCGATTAATCTGTTTCTTGCATAGTGTTAGAAAATTAGTGCAACCAAACACACATACTATCTAACCCTTTTATGATTATATATATTATCGTATATACTTAATAATAATATATATATATTAGTATATATATATATATATATTATATTATATATTACTTATATTATATATATATATAATATATATAATTATATATGTTATAAATATATATATACTATATATATTATATATATAAACTAAATAATATATTATATATTATATATATAGTGACTAATATTAGATTAAGATCATCATCATTTTTCTCCACTTCCATTGCATCAATCTCTTTTGCTAATCATGAAATTTTTTTTATTATTCATTTTGGAATCTTTTCAGAACAATTTTTCTTTTTCTTTTTCCTTTTAACACAATATGTGAATCACAATTTCCTTGACCATGCTTTAATCTGCCGCTTATTTACCATTTCACATCAATAATTTACCCGGCTTTTTGCTTTTTTAACTCTATTTATAATATATATATATATATATATATATATATTATATATATATATATCTATATATATTATATATATATTATATATTATATATATATATATATATATATATAATATATATAATATATATAGTATATAATATATATTATAGTATTATATGTATATATGAGTTACATGAATACTTGGATATATGCTCACACAATTCTTCTTGAAAAGGTTAGGTCTAGGTTTTTTAAGACATTAAGTTTAGGTTCGCCTAATCTCGGTTAAGTTAAGGTTAGGTTAGGTAGGTTAGGTTAGTTAGGTTGAGTTAGGCTATGTTTGGTAAGGTTAGAAGTAGTTGTAGATACGGTTAGTATATCCATATTTGAAAATATTTGAAGTATATGTTATTCGAATTACATTTTATTTCTTACTATACAACTGAAAAAAAAAAATTAAACCTCTAAAACATAATTGAAATTTAACTTTAAAAATATAAATTTCTACTTATGATTTTTTTTTTATAACCTTTTTTTTTTTTTAACGTATTATTCTATAGCTTTTCTCGTAGTAGGACTATAACGCCATGTTGTTGGATTTCAATCGTGACTCACGCTGCTTGAAGTGTCCCTTCAATTTCATTAAGGTGAAGCCTACCTTAAATCATCCGATTGCCTTTTCAAAAAGAAATCTTTTCCATTAAAGCATTTAGACCCTTGGGCACACGCCTGATCTGATCCCGTCTTCAGCATATAGGTTTGAAAAAAAAAACTTTAAAAAATTATTTATTTTTAGGAACTTTTAAACATAGGCATAGATTGTTCGGTTTCGCACAGCCTCCCCGCATAAAAATATCGCTCAATATTCTTATTCAATAAGTATTAAAATATTCTTTCCAAATTACAGTATACTATTTTTTTTTCAATTCTATCGTTACAGGAAACACAGAGTCATTTCCTCAATTTTATACCATTTACTTTGGTCTCACATTTTTACATTTTGGTAAGGAATTTAAAATTATTTTTAAAGGCAGAAAGTTTCAATCAATATTCGACATTACTTCTAATCTAAAATTCAATTAAGAGACATATTAAAATATTAACAATGTTTTAAATAATTTAATTCTTTTCGTTTTCTTTTATTATCAACCATTAGAAATCGATACTATTAATATAGTATATACTATATATATATATATAATATATATATAATCATATATATCTACATATATATAATATATATATATAATCTTATATATATTATATATATATATATTACGGAAAGGTAACATACGCTCAAATTCCTTTAATGGAATAGAAAACTTATTATTTATTATTATTATTATATATTATTATTATTATTATTATTATTGATTATTGATTATTATTATTATTTAATATTATTAATTTGGTTGTATTATCATTTAAAACTCTTTTTTAAACGTTTTTTTTATTTAAATAATATATATATTTACCAAAATATACACATATCACACATATTATATATCTATATATATATAAATATATTATTATATATTCTATAATATATTAATATATATATATATAATATATATATATATATATCTATATATATATATATTAATTATAATAAAAAGAAAAAGTTTTTTAAATTTTAAATTATTTTCATTTATATGCGTTAACTTGTAATAAAAATGGCAAGAATTATGTTCCCTGCCTCTATGCTTTACCTCCCCCCATGAAATTCCTTACCCCACATCTCCGCTTCCATCAACAACTAGTTGACCCCACTACCGGGGTTTCTTCCACCCTCTTTCTTAAATTTGTTGAATTAAATAATTGCAAAATTTTTTTCACTTTATT
>JABUQX010063999.1:32500-37333 GCA_015478945.1 Trachelipus rathkii
TATGGATATAGGAACTTATAATTGGTTCGGGATTTCTCTTAAACAACGTCTTTTATATTGGTAAGACCAAAAAAGTGATAAAACATAACTGAAAACGTGGAAAATTATTTGAAATTTAAAATTAAAATGGTAACCAAAGTATATATAAACAATTAACATTAATGATATATATATATATTATATATTATATTATATATATATATATACTATAATTATAATATATATATATATATTATATATATATATTAATTATATTATATATATTAAATTACTTGCAATCAAATAATAATTTTTATTTCATAAATTTAAAAAAACTATTTCAGTGAATATTGAGAGCACCACTTTTATCACAGTAATTAATAAACGCACTCACAGTGGTGTACTTCATTATTATTAGTTAATATTATTATTAGTATTATTATTATTTATTATATTATATTATTATTATTATATTTTTTATTATTATTATTATTAAATCACATATAACCACATAACGCAATTTATAGATTTAGAGAAAGCTTTTGATAGAATACAGAGAGAGATTGTGGATGGTAATGGGGACCCTGCGTATGGAATAAACAAGAAATTGACAAGGATAATTAGGAATATATATTAAATATATATTAAAACCATGAAAACCCGTATAAACACGGTTAGAAATGAGAAGGAAAAGAGAAATGATTTTGAACGAAGCTAAGTAAGAGGGGACGCGGCTGTCCCCTTTTACTTTTTGCGTTATATCTTCTAAAACTGCTTGAATATGAATATGTATGAAAGGAAGAAATAGGGAAAAATTACAAAACCCCCTTTTTTTTCTGGGTAACGCGGACGGTTAGCTGTGGTAACAAAGGACAACAAGAACTGCAAGTTGTAAATAATTCTTGGAATGACGTTATGAGGAGATGGGGAATGAAGATAAACAGGGAAAAGACGGAGATAATGGTGATATCGAAGAGCACGAGGAGATATGGAAGGGGGATATACAGTTGAAACAGGCCGTCAGAATTCCAAAATTTCTCTTGAGGTGATATTTAGTTAAAAGAGTTGGGATAGATATGGAACTGAAGAATAAATATAAATACCCAAAGAGGGTAGTTTATAAATTTGATGATGCATGAAGTGTACGATAAGAGGTGAAGGTGACAATATATACAATAATCCCTATGTTCAATACGGGTCGAAATGTTGAATTCTGAACCAGACACAGAAGAGTAAAATATAGGCTGCGGAAATGCGAGTATGAGATTGATAGAGGAGTAAACGCTGAGAGAGAGTTTGAGTGAAATTATAAGAGAGCAGCTTGGAGTACGCCCAATAATTGAATGTATAGAAAGAAACCAGCTGAGATAGTTTGGGACATGTTCAGAGAATAGGACTGGAGATACCGGCGAAGATTGCCTTAATTGGGACCTAAGAAGTGAGACCAGCGGAGTGCGAGAAAAAGATGAAGAGCCCTGTGGATGAGGAGATTTGCGTCAAGAACATGAGAATGTGAAAAAGCGCCACTGTTCAAGGGTGGGATCTGGAGCGAATTTCTGGAGAACACACTTAACAAAGTTTCACTAACAGATGATTTTGAGAAAGGTGCGATTATTATTATTATTCATCTATTATTCTTATTCATTATTATTATTATTATTATTATTATTATTTATTATTATTATTATATTATTATTATTATTTTATTATATTATTTTAATTATTCTAACAAATAATAATAATATTTGCTGCTGCTGAAAATGGATGTTCTTTGGCTAAGAAAAGGCAATGCATGCTAAAAAAGCAGAATACAAATACTTAGGTTTCCAGATTGGTACAGAACGCTTTCATTATCAAAAAATCACTCTATAAAATAAAGCCTCCAAAATACTAATCAAGCTTAGAAGAATATCTCAATCAGTCATCCAAATCCTATCCATTCTCGGATCCATTCAGGTTCACCGAATCCATAGATCCTTTGATCTGAATTAGTGTCGCAATCTCTCCATTCTCGTTGCACAATAAGGGTTACCAAATTCCTCCATTGCGAATAAACATAGAAATTGTACCTAATTCAACTTGCTAGACGTCAAAATTTTATTTCTCATCAATAATTAATAATAATTATTATCACAAAGATACATAAACAAATCGTAAATAATTAGCCATAAATTTATAATCCAAACTAAATGGATTTATCTTAACAGGTAATAATAGGAATTAAGCTTATCAGAAGTTATTGTATTCAGCAAAGAATTCACATCATAATTTCAAAATTTAAATGATGGAATCGCATTTTATCTTAATTTTATTTAAATGTTTTTAAACTTTTAATGAGTGATGTGGAAACTATTTATGATATAGGAATCGTGGACAAAAGGACATAGACACGGTAAAGAATCCAAATGGGACTATATGAGACTGTTATAATCAAAGTGAAGCAGATAATTTGTTAAACACATAAATATATCACGCTCAGCATCTATATACAAATCAAATAAGCAATATATGGACTAACATGTCCGGGCCAAAAAAAAACCGCACCCAAGGTTTACAAAAGTATGCCCATCCTCGAAAAAGAAAAAAAAAAAAAAAAAAAAGGCCCCCAAAAAATAACACGCCTAAAACAAGGTAGTCTAAGATTGGTATAAAAATTGATCAGCAAAAATGAGGATCAAGATGCTTTGTTTATGGGATATTAGAGAATGTTCATTTGAGATGGGTGCAACATAGAAAATGCTCATTTACATTGAGTGTAAATGATTCATAAAAATGAGGAATAGTTATTTAATGTTGAAAAAGGTGATTCATTTGATGAGACTTAGGACGAGGATGCGGGATGCGTATGTCTATATAATAATAAGATAAGGGGAAATCTCGCATAAGATTAGTTTTAATAATTTGAGAGACGTTAGTGTATGATTCGTCAACTATTTTTTTTTGAAGACTTTCAAACGTTTCGAAACATCTATTTTAATTACTTTTTTCCTTAAAAGTACAAAAGGTTATTTGAATAATTTCTCTAATTTCAGACCAAAAAATGATAACAGTTGCAAAAGGCATTTTTAAACCGTTTCCACCCATTCTGCATTAGACTTCTCATTATTCATTTTTTGGAGGACATAACATATATATATATGATATACTATAATATATAATATATGTCAACAGGTCTTGACAATTTAATATAATATATATATAGATATATATATATATATATATTAATATATATATAGTAATAGTATATATAGATATATATATATATATATTGATATGCGTAGACTGACTATAAGATAAAAAGCTTACCTAATATAGCTCTAAGCTAAAATCTACGGCCCTCCACCTGAAGCAATTCTCAGTATCAAGGTCCCTTTCCTCTCTCTCTCTCTCTCGTCTCTCTCTCTCTCTCCTCTCTCTCTCTCCTCTCTTCATCTCTCTCTTCTTATCTACGCTAGTTTATCTACTCCTCTATACACCGCTCTCACTTAGCTCATTTATAATTTTGATAAAATCCGTTAAAAACTTTAAAACATTCACGGAACCAACAGAGAATATTTTCACATTGAAAGAATTTCCATCTTTTTCTTGCTTTTCAATACAATTATATAATTATATAATATAATAATAATAGATATAATAATTAATATAATAATAAAATAAAATAATTATAATAAAAAATAATAATTTTAATTATGTAAATAATAAAATTTTAATGATAATATCTAATTATTAATAATATATAATTAAAATATTATAAATAACAATTATATTAAAAATATAAAAATATAATAATAACATAAATATAATAAAGAAATATACAAATAATAATATACAATAAAAATGAATTATTTATTATTTTTACTATATGAGTTAATTCTAAGTAATTCTTTTCTCAGTTTAAATATTAAAATTGTGTATAAATATTTGTTATTGTTATGTATTAATTAAAATATTATTTTTGCAAAAAAATTTGATATAACAAAATAGGTGCGCCTTTAAAAAAAATTAACAAAGAATTGTTTGCTCTATATCGACATTAGATAGTAATAGAAATAGAAAAGTAAAATATTGAAATAAATCACCAGTTGATAGTTGCTCAATGTTACCCATATAAATTAAGAATTAAGAAACCCTAAAAATACTCTCTCTCCCTCTCCCTCCTCCTCTCTTATATATAATTTATATATAATATATAGTATATATATGTTTTTAATATAATAGTAATATATATATATAATTATATATATATTATATATATTATCCAATATATAATATATATATAATAAATATATATATATATTAATATTAATATAAATATAATATATAATAATATATATATATATATATATATATTAATATATATATATTGTGTACATATTCTAATATATATTATTATACGTAATAAATAAATATTAATTATACTATATATATTTACATATTTATATATAATATAATATTGTGATGCAGGAAATCGCATCGCATCCGGCGCGCATCCCATATATTAAATCGACGCTCATCGCGTTGCCCTGCGATGTTGCGGCTCGATTATTTCTTGTTCGAGGACTTGATAAGTATTTTAGAAAAATGGGAGCTAAAAATGAAAATGGGTTGAAAGAAATTTATTACGGCTTTGATATCATACTCTTTGTTATTAAAGCTATTATGGACTCATATGATAGGAAAATGTATGCCCAAGAAACTCTTGCTTTGTACGCTCAGTCGTTTTCCAAGTACATCTTACGTAATGTGGAAAAATGCAAATATACTGCATAAGCTATTTGAAACCATTTGAAAGAAAATTACCAAAAATAAATAACGCCTTTGTTTCGATTATATCATAATAAAGCGAAAGGA